>SJJU01004995.1:0-36293 GCA_012932125.1 Conopomorpha cramerella
CCATCTTGTAGTTTTTTGTGAATAACAGAAATTACGCGGATGAAATTGCGGGGCATCCACTAGTAGGCTAATAATTAAGAAAAAAAGGGGAAATTTCAAAGTTAGTAGCATGATAAGGAAATCAGATTTTGATCATTGCATACAGATAGATCAAGGGGATCTCTAAAAAACGTAGGAGCCACAAGTACTACATTCAGTCACCTTTCTTTGTTCCAGATTCTACGCACATCGCGGTGAGGTGAAAATGTAATTGCGAAACATATCAGTGAAAGCCAGTGTCTCTATTGTGAAATGTCCAAAATGGAGTGCAAAGTGCGAATACATCTCAGGAAACTTCTAGCGCTATGGACCCTCGTTTTAGACACTTTGATCATAACAGGTAAGTGCCTACGTTACTTTATGTGAAAAGTTTTTCTACAATATTATGTTACTTTAGAATTTTACTAATATTATGTACTTGGATAAAAGCTTTGACTACATAATGTCATATAATAATGTGTAAGTAGATACCGACTCCGAGCAAATTGTGGCTTTATGGCCTTTGAAGTCAAAATTATCGTGTCTTCACAATAAGCAAGTTAAATTGGAAGATTTGCTAAGATTAGAGGGAATTATAATATGTCAAAAGCACATAAGCTGGATGCGACAAGCCGGAAACAGATCAGAGTGGGCTGATTATGAAGATTATCTATTTGTAGCTTGTGTATCTTTGACGTTCCAATATGAGCCAAGCTCTTTGAAATTTGGAAACTTGTAAATAACGAGGTGTCTTTCCCAGATATGTATATTCCTGCTCGGGTACTAATTATATTTACATATATTTATTGAAGGCTGTAACAAATAATGTCCCGGCTGGATGTCTTCTGGACAATTCGTGTTTCGAAGTGATTACGAATTTCCAAATGTACAATATCTTGGTTAGGTTATAGACATTACCGCTGTAGAGATTATAATGTACAAAGATAATAAAAAAAACATCCTAAGTATGTGAGAATATACAACCATAATCAGCATTTAGATACATATACCCGTTTTCATTATTCATATGTATCTTAGAATTAAATGTTAAGGTTAGGCACATTAATTTATACTATACAGGGTTACTTGTAACTCGACGTATTCCTGGTATGGGGTGATAGAGGAGTTAAAATGCAATAAAATAAACCTCCATATGTATGGTCGGAAATTAATGGTTCTTGAGATATTGACTTTTTTTAAATATTTTCTAAAAATTTCCAGAATCTTACATGAAAAAGTTTGTAAAATAAAAACCATGAGTTATTTACTGTGATTCTTTATTTATTTATTAATTGTAAGCTCACGTTTAACTATACTAACTATAAAAACCCAAAATAAAACAACCAAACTTAATAAAATCAACGGAAATAAAATTAGTGCGTATTATAAGAAAACATATGGTCTACTTAAAAAAAAAATATGACATCAATCATACAAATTGCTAAAAAACATCGTCGTTTTATCAGCTTTCTAAAAAGCTATAATTTTCAACATTTAATGCCACTATCTTTAATTTAAACGCATTCTAACTCATTTCTACTGCCTAGTAAAATCATTAATAGAGAGCGCACATTGAGATAAACATAACAATTCTTACCCTTAATTTGGCAAATATTCTTATTTTTTCTTTTTCCCGCTAATCCCGCCAAAAGTTAAAAGTTTTTTAAAACAAACATAATGATTTAAAAAAAATTAAAAAAAAAATATTTACTACTTTAATTTTTTTTTAATTATTTCTTCGCTACTGTCACGTAATAACAGGGTGAGAGACAAAATGTTGACATTATATGAAATTTTTAATTACTTTATTAATCATAAACAGTGACATAAATATTGATAATGATACCTTTTTAGAAAGCTGATAAAACAACGATGTTTTTTTAATAATTTGTACGATTGATGTCATATATTTTTTTTAAGTTAGAGCATTTGTTTTCTCATTATAAGCACAAAGATTTAAAAAATAAAATTTTATTTTCGTTGATCTTATTAGGTTGCTTGTTTTATTTTGAGTTTTTATAGTTAGTATAGTTAAACGTAAGTTTACAATTAATAAATTAATAAAGAATCACAGTAAATAACTCATGGTTTTTATTTTACAAACTTTTTTATGCAAGATTCTGGGAATTTCTAGAAGATATTCAAAAAAGTCAATATCTCAAGAACCATTAATTTCCGACCATACATATGCAGGTTTATTTTAATGCATTTTAACTCCTCTATCGCCCCATACCAGGAATACGTCGAGTTACAAGTAACCCTGTATATTATAAGATGTTTTGCAAACAACTTTCACCTATACCAATTTATTCTTAATTATTTTATCAAAACACTCGTATAAATGAAGATTCCGCACAGTTGTTATGAATCTGCTATTAGAGGTCTGAGAAACTGGTTGTTTGTATACCTACTAAGTTAGCGATAATTGGCATAAATTTCCATGCGTCAAAAGGCGAATGAACGTATTACCTTTTCATCCATACGAGGGTATAAGAGGGTGTCATCCTCTTTCATCTCTCGATCGCCTCTTACGACCCTCACGCCGAGAGAAGCTGGGCTGGGGTGGTGATAAATGTATTCTGTTCGCCGTCACCACACCACCGAGGGAGCTTTCAGAGGACGAACAGCAGAGCTCTTAGTGTTTCCCCGCCCCCCCCCCCCCAAATGGTCATGGAAATCTTTGGTGGAGGCCCTCGTCTAGCAGTGGACGTCATTTGGCTGACGATGAGGGTATAAATATCTTCTGTAGTAGCCTTACCCATAATGTACGCAGGCGCCATTTTGCAAGGAACTCTTATTACTTTGACGTCGCATTGGTAATATTAAATACTAACTGTCCTGTTTAGTAAGAGTTTATGTCCTTTTTCGTAAAATTAGGGTAATTTAAAGGGCTAAACAAATTTTGCTGATATGCAGGTTTTGCTCATTATATAAGCTGTTATGCAGTTTCGTGATCTCTGACTACCCCTCTTGGCAACGGGCGTAACGTATATGTATGCCGTTGTGTAACATACTTGGCACAAGTTTCGAGATGTGTACAACTTTATACTTAGTGACAATCAGTTACCTATAAGCAAATTTTAACATATGTACGTTTCAATGGTACACTCGCCTTATTTTGACTCTCACAGGTGTTGGGGTAGACACATGGCATGATACATAAGTAAAAAAAAATTATGGGTATTTTTATAAGTACCGATTCCTAAGCCAAGTCAGCTAACAAACATATGTGTCACGACTATTAGCGCATAAAAACAACCACTCACTTATAATAAATCCACTAGTACAATCCTAATATATTACCCCACCCACAACCCCGGCAAGCAAGTCAAGGCGCCGATTACAATAAGCTAGAGCAGCTCCTCTACGTTACTGAAAATCCGATTACTATTTCATGGAAAACCTTGCTCCGCTGTTACGGTGAACGGGCGTCGCCCTGTTTTAATAATTTAATTTAAGACACTTGCATTAGCATTGATAGATGCAATCGTAATCGATCGCCGAGAACGACCTTTAGTCGTGAATAGAGATGGGCAGTCGGATAAATACTCGAAGGATAAATACTCAGTGGAAAGATAAATATGGATATTTATCCGTATTTACTCGTATACACTGAGTATTTATCCAAAACCTAGGATAAATATTTTTGTACTCTTGTTTTAATTAAATTCGTGATGAAAATTGATAATATGGGTAATGCTACGGGTCGGGTAGGGCAGAGATGGCTCCAGAAGGACATACATCACCCAAATTAGTCATGTCTTGACGAAAGATGGCATGAAAAGTACTCGAAACCAGATATGTAGGAAAATATATATGAATGGAGATGAAGCTAAAAGGTATAAGGACATACCCGTGGTATCCAGGAACGTGATAAATGAAAATAGGCGGTATAGGTATATAAAATGTAAGTAGGTATATAAAAAAATATATCACGAACTCAGTAATTAGGTAAGTACCTATAATTAGGTACTGGACCAATAGGTATCAAGAAATAAGTCTATCATCATAGGTCAATGAGTAGGTGGGCATAAGCATGAACAATTTTCAATTTGAATGGATATCCGGCTCTATCCGGTTTACCGAACGATTACTCACAGTCCGGCCGGATGCCTGACTATAACCGGATATCCGACCCTATCCGGTGCTCGGTAGTTTTTTCACGTCGATCTATAACCGGATATCCGGGTCTATCCGTTATCCGGCCGGTAAATCAGTCAGGACTTTCACAATCCAGCCGGATGTCACCCAATAACCGGATATCCGGATGAATATAACAGGATATCCGGTCCTATCCGGTTTCTGGCTTGCTTGGTCGATTTGTCAAGATTTTCACAATCCGGCCGGATGTCACCTAATAACCGGATATCCAGCCGGATTTCGCCCGATGTCCGGATATCCGACGTACTGGTGGCCAATACCCGGATATCCGACACACTGCCGCCCAATAAACGGATATCCGGCCGGGTGCGCCAGAGTTCATAATTTAAAGACACACATCAAAAAGCTTCCATAAAACTTCCTTATAAAAGTAGCAACGTTTCGCGAAAGAGTGATATCTCGAAATGACAAGACAAGACATTTATTTTCTCTGACAAGCACAAATTACATACATATAAAAATTAAACAATATGAAAAAATAAAATACACAATCACGCATGAATAGCCACGGTGTGGGAGTTTGTCAGCGAAGAGGAGACTCCGGCTCAGCATCAAGTCTCAGTTACTCGTGACGCTGGTCTTCCGCCGGCACTCAGTGAGAGGGGCCATATACACCATAATTATAATAATACTAGTGGACTCGACAGACGTTGTCCTGTCTTAACTATTAATATGAATATTAAAATTAGTATAACTTCCAGGGTGGCCTGTGCCCAGCAGTGGATGTAATTTTTTTCTTTCATAAGAACCTTCTCCTATCATTAATAAGCACAAGAAAAGAAAAATTAGCGAAATCTGTCCACCCGTTCCAGAGTTATACCATGACAACGAAAAGTGACATTGATTTTAATATATAAGATAGATAATATAATATTAACATAAAACAGTTAGACCTACGCATTCAATAAATGGACCATACATAAATTATTTATACTAGTGGACTCGACAGACGTTGTCCTGTCTTAACTATTAATATGAACATCTAGGGTGGCCTGTGCCCAGCAGTGGATGTCATTTTTTTCTTTCATAAGAACCTTCTGCTGTCGTTCATAAGCACAACAAAGAAAGAATTAGCGAAATCGGTCCACCCGGTCCGGAGTTATGACATGACAACGAAAAGGGGCTTTGATTTTTATATAATAGATACATTATGTACTTATAAAACATTAATTAAGTAAATAATTTAATAGTGATAAAACAATAAATTGTTGTATAAATGCGCAATCAAGCGACCAAGTCAACGCCAATCGTGTTTTTTTAAAAGAACTGAAGCAAAATATTTACTCTTACTTTGGATAAATACTCGAGTAAATACGAGTATTTATGGATATTTATCCTCCAGCGGATAAATACTCGGATAGAAACCCATCTCTAGTCGTGAACAAAATCTCATATTAATACGCGATCAATCACCTTCAAACTGTAATGAGGCAAGCAAAGTGTAACCAGAATCGCGTCGACGGCGACGATGGTAAGATTTATTGCGGACAAGATTTTTCCGTCAGTCACACGTTTTACACTGAGATTGCGATACTTTGATAGTCCGTTATACATCCCTAATTAATACTCAAAGTTATTTGTTTGTAAAATTAAAAAAAAGTTGTTACCAAATGATACAGAATGTTAGTATGCGAAGTTGTAATATTATAAATAAATAAAATAAATACACTTCACGCCTTTAATCCCAAAGAGGGGTAGGCAGAGGCACTTGCTAAATCAAGTACCCACGGTTCACCAAGCGTATTTAACCCAACGTGACAGGGGGTGAGCCCATCGCCGTTATAGGGTTTCATCACGATGTTGTCCTTCACCGTACGAGCGTTGCGTTGCGTACATAGTCTCTGAAAAGAGTCCCATTGGTACACGTCCAGTAGCCGGACTCGAACCCGGGACCTCCCGGTTACAAGTCAAGTATCCGACCAACTGGACCACAGACGCATGTAATATTATGTGCAGTGATTATGCTATTTAATTAGATTAAATATTGTTCAATAAAAAAACAATTTGCATGTTTCTAAGAGAGAATCACATGTGCACATTGATTTCTAATTTGGAAACAGAATAAGTCAATCATATCAGTCAAGAGGCGAAGTAAACAATGTCAGCACAACTCACAAGCAAGTTCGGGCAGTTTTAACCTTACGCTTTAGGTCGCAGGTATCTCGATAATAGGTTGTCATCACTGCTACGCCTTTCCCCTTGACGTCAAACAATCAGCCTGCTAGCGTGACCACGTATCGTAAATTGATCAGAAACTCCGGCACGGCACGACGGCACGTCGATTCGACTACGGCTAGGCGCACTCACTGCTGCTCGCTGACCGCTGCCGATGGTTGACGGCTAGGTGGCATCAGTTTAATATTTTTGATCTTTACTTGAGCATAATATGAAAGTGAACGTAAAATAAAGCACGTTTAGGAGAATCGACAAAGAGTCGAGCCAGAGGCGAGAAAGTGGAAGTCAACTTCTGAATAGAGTACGTTTGAGGAGTAGGGAGTTTCATATAAATGACGAATTGAACACTGGTTGGGTACGGTGATGCACGTTTTCCGAGTTGATCAAATGGTTGCCATGACCACAAAGTGATTACGAAAAACGATATATTCAAAATTATTAACACATTGGCGGACAGCCGTAATAACAATAAACAATCTATTGTACTGCCCTTCAATGTGTTAAAGGTGCATTCTTACAAAGATAAGTACATTATTTTATTGCGTAATAAATTAATATACTAATAAAGTAATACTTAATACACTAATAAAGGTAATAAATTAATATACTAATGTCTAGCACTGGTTGGACATAATTTTTAATGACCGGTAATAGCAGTAATATTGATGAGTGAGTGGGGGGAGTGGGTACCCATGGAAAATTAGTATATTCCGTGCAGCAATATTATAGATTACGGTTTATTTCAACAGTGTAAAACCAAAACTAAAGTAATTACAATCAATACAATATTCTGATACCACTAATTAGCATTTTACTATTGCACAATAACTGTTAGCACTTCTTTAACCTTCTTTGCTTGATGTTCACTGCATAGCATGGCTGTCTAGACGAAACTGTCTCGTTAACATGATCAACGGTCTTTATATACCAACCGTACGCCATCCCGAATATATTCGAGTATTTTTAAGTCGAAACATTTTGAGAGTAATAACAATAACAGGGTGATTCTTAATCGTCACTCGGCGTAGGTATATACATGCTTATACCCATTAGTACTTCAGGAATTTTCCTTACTTTTCTCGGCGTTTCTTGACTTTTCTAACAGCTATATAAAATGCGGGTTATTAGCGTAAGTGGTGGTAGGTATAGTAAACACAGTTAGGTATGGTATACACATACATGGATACTTAGTCAAATTAAAAATAATAGCACAACTCGGGAAAGTCACTCCATGATATCACACAACTTTCCCCAAGGAGCCCTATGTCAAATACAAAAAAAAACATCTTCATATAAAGTAGCAATAAGCTGAAAGGTGAGATTTTTGAAGAGATGTTTTTTTGTCGTTTTTGCCATAGAGTTCCTCGGGGAAAATTGTTTGGTATCATGAACTGAGTGTCTTTCTCGAGTTTCTGTATTTCATTTTTAGTTATATATTATGTAGCTCTAGTTTAGAGTATTGCAGTAGTCAGTGGTAGCTAAGTCTAGAGCTGGAAGGCTCCATTAGAATCGCTTTTATATATGGGCACAGTAATTGGCTTACTTCGACTGGGCTACGGGTGTGTTCTTTACAACTCTCGAACGTTCGATCCCCTTCTACTAGATTGTAGTCGTTATTTCTCGACTAGTTTATCTTTTATTTATTTAATCTCGTTCTTCCACTCTGCAATGGATGAAAACTAACATTTCGTTAACCTTCAACATCTCATGGGGAATATAAAGATAAAAACACACACATAGTATGTATGTATTCGGTTCTACTACTCCATATAAATGGTAATTTTAGAGGTGACCCTTCGTCCACTTGGATCCATTGGTTCGATCCATTGATGGATCCTACTACACTTTTTGTTCCTCCTACACTCCGTTTGCCGAGACGCCCTCAGGCAAGGTGGACTGATGATATACGAAAGATGACTGGCAGAAGCTGGATGCGAGAAGCCGAAAACAGATCACAGTGGCGTGCAACTGGAGAGGCCTATGTCCAGCAGTGGACAAGTACGGGCTGATGATGATGATAACTACACTTTTTGTTCCACTTGAGTCCGTCGTCCCAATCAATTACAAATAATGGATCTTAAGACACTTTAAGGTGGACTTGGATCCTCCAAAAAAATTTTATACGCTAATATGAATAATATCTACTCATTTGATGAGTGGCGAAAGAAGTGGCCACTTGAAAGAATATTTGAACGGCATTACCGGCATTAAGCATTTGTTCATGGACGAGACGTTTAAAAGTACACCCCCACCTTTTCTTCAGATATACACGATCCATGGAGATTTTGGGAGCATCCTTACCCACAAATATGCTAAAATCACAAGTTCCTGACTTTTTTTCTGAAAAATTACAATTGATTTTGAAATCGCAGCCATTAGAGCAGTCCGAAGTGTTTATTTTAATGTTAACATTGTAGGCTGTTGGCATCAACTAATTGGGTTTAAGAAAAATAAAATGTCTTGGCGTAAAATCTTATTATGTGCAGTGCTACCACTTACCCCTGCAACTAATATAGAAGAGGCATGGAATTACATTTGTAGTAGGATGACAGACAGTGACCCGGATAGAAAAATTCATAAATATATGGAGAGATATTATTTAAATAATAAATTCTGGACCGATATTTGGAAAACATTTGGTGAACGGCACAGAACTAACAACTGTGTTGAAGCATGGAATTCTAAACTGAATAAACAGGGGGGTAGAAAAATACCCAGCTTTATTTCTGTCGTCAACACTTTATTAAAAGATGCGAAGCTCACCGCTATTAGAATTAAAAAAAAAACAATGACCAAAAGAATTCCGACACAAATATCAAAGGATAACTTTATTCAAGAGTGTCAAATGGAGCTCATAAACGGAGTAATATCAGTGCCTTTGTTTTTGGAAAAAATAAAATAATTATAATTTCATAATTACATGCTCTTTAATTTCAATAAAACTTTTTGGAAGATCCAAGTCCACCTTAAAGTGTCTTAAGTTCCATTCAGTCTTACAGTCTTAAGTTCCATACAGTCTTAAGATCCATTATTTGTAATTGAATGGTACGATGGACTCAAGTGGAACAAAAAGTGTAGTAGGATCCATCAATGGATCGAACCAATGGATCCAACTATTAAAATTAACTTAATGTTTCCTCTTAAGTGAAAGAAACGTGCAAAGTTTTTCTAAAGCGGGTAACTGATGTTTTGTTTTTATTCTCTTTGATTTGTTAAAAGCCTATAGCAAATGTCTGTTTACTTTCAAAGATGAGGATTATAACAGAAATCTTTAGTTTGTTTATATTAGAAACTTTTTAGACTTGTACTACAAATATTGCAATCACATTAAATAAAATTCCAAGTCACCGCCACAGGCTTCGTCAAAATACATAGGGATAAAGTATTATACTTAATTAATTGTCCATGTAATTAGGCCAATAGTAGATTGGATAACAAATAATAAATTCAGTCAAAGCAGCAATAAAATGTCATGATAAAAAAACAAAAGTACTCAAACACAAATTTATGAAAATGAGAATGAAATTATGTTTCAGGTAGGTATTCCGGTAATAAATAGGCCTCGGAAATGATGTTGAAATGTGTAAAATAATGTGTTAAGACATCAATGGATTAGGTTATGTATGAAAGAAAATATGTATGTTCGGTCACTCTTTATTCCTGTAATGCAATTCTGATCGTCATGTACCAGCCTATTAGGTATACGAGTTATAACATACCACTCATCAAAATAAAAAAAATACAATGTCGACTGTGTTGTCGAAACAAAAAAAAAAAAAAGGCATGAAATTTTATTGTCTATTCTGTATATAGACAAACATAATTTTTTCGTTTCCCAATATTGCCGCCACAGTATGTTGTTCATTATATCGAGTGCACACAGTACTTCGATTCCAAAAAAATTGCTCGGGGTCCTTTTGTGAAAAGTGCGCGACACGCAGAATGCATATATTGGTATATGCATAGCATTGGTGGAGAGCGGGAGAACTATATTTCTGAATTTGCACGAACTTCGATGGAGATACCTATGGATGAGGCCACGCACTACTTACTGACTTTATAGCCTAAACATATTTAGCGACAGTGAAACTCCACTAAGTCAAATCAAATACTTTATTTCTTCATCGTTATAAGTGCTATTACATACAGATAAACAGTAGTATAACACAAAGCTTAATAAAAGTCATGTATGATTTTGATTTTATGGGCTGATGATGATGATGATGATTTTACTGGCCCGAAGAACCGGGAAGTAACTGGCACCTATTCAAATCGTCAGGGCTCACATCTAAGTATACTTAACATAAATATGAGATAATACTAATTTAACAAATGCTTGATGGCCAAATACATCCCTGACTGGTGTCAATCATTAAGAACAAGGGTTTGACCACCATCCTGCCTGATGTTAAGTAGCGATGTGGTCTACGATGGAGCACACTTGTTAATTAAGTACCTATTCACCCGCGACTTGAAGACCATCAGACTGTACTGCGCAGGAAACACAGACTCCGGTAAGTCACTCTCTAAGAGGATGTGTATCTTCAGGTACCAAAATATGAAGTGAGTGTGCGTTTTTTTGTTTTGATACAGTCCATTTAAAGGTGAATCAATTCAATAAACTTTATCCCCTTCAATCAATTTGGCTGGTCGCTGTTCATGTTAATCTCGTTGCTATTCCACATAATCTATTAATCCTTCGTGATTGAGAAGTGGAACAGATGTGTATATCTGGAAAGCGTCATACGATTTTTTAATACCTAATATAAATAAAAAATACACTTCACCCCTTTTAATCCCAAAGCGGGGTAGGCAGAGGCACTTGTTAAGCAAATTGCCCACGCTTCACCAATCGTATTTAACCCAACGTGACAGGGGGTGAGCCTATTGCCGTTATAGGGTTCACATACGTTGTGGCGTGCGGGTTTCATCACGATATTGTCCTTCACCATACAACCGTTGCGTTGCGAACATAGGCTCTGAAAAAGAGTCCACATTGGTACACGTCCAGTAGCCGGACTCGAACCCGCGGCCTCCTGGTTACAAGTCAAGTATCCGATAATGCCTAATATGAGTTGTTTTAAATACATTAATTCCATTTACTGTTTTCGTATTGTATTTTATTACTAATACAAACAAATAGCCAGAGGCAAGTATTTTAATATCTGTAAGGAAAATAAATTAGTCTTCAGCAGTCTCTCTTTCCGTTCACGGGAATCGTTCCACCCATTAATATTCTGTTTGTAACAGTTTGTAATTATTTAAATGGGTGTCTATTTTGTATTTTCTTGGAGCGGATAGGAACTTTTAATCTCATTAAGTACTGTCTTTAAATTAATTATAGGAAGGAATACGAGCTTCGGCGAGAACTTTGCTATTATTGAGCTGGTAATACTAGATTCATAACTTCGTATCCATAAGGATTTAAAACGTTGACTAACTAGTTGACGTACCTATATCAACTTAGATTGGTTTGTCCGTATTTGGCGTACATTTGACCAGGTTATGAGACCTTTACTAACAGTGCACTAGAGCTGTTCTAAATTTATGAATATGAGGATTTATATTTACTACATGATTTGCAAAGTTTAAGATAAAACTTTTGAAACAAGACAGCAGTTTTTTTCTTTCTCATTTTACATTGTCATAGTTTTAAAAGCATTCTCCAATTCGATCGCAGTTAATACTGTTTTATTAAATGCGCACGGGCATTGTATTTTACTTTTTGATCGGGTAAGTAGTACACGGCTCGCGACCACGACACCTGCAACAGTGTCGAAACGTCGAAAAAAAGCAAAGCTAGTAAACAAGCTTATTTTTATTGTATTCGTGTCGCTCCCAGTAGGAACGTTCGTGGCGTTCATAATGTTATTTAATTTAATTGTACTATTGTTTATATTATATTTTTGTTATATTTTTTTTGTAGCTCTGCAGGGCTCTGTTGTGCCCAGTATCACTGCGACCATCGCTGATCTATTGTGATCGCCACCTTGTTAATCATTTAGAGTTCAGTATCAATTTTGAGCGCCTTTACAAAAGTAAGTACTTTTTTGATACTGAGATTCACCACCTCATCTGATGAAAATATTTGTTTCCCCAGATGTGTGGATCGTTTGTGCATCAGGGGTCCGCACTCACTCAGAAGGTCACTCCTGTTAAGGTTCTCACCAGGATGCGTAGATTGTGTCTGCTTAACTCGATAGCTTCTCTTGCTGTAAAGTTTTGTTATATTACTACTATGTATTGTTATTTCCACCTTGCCTGAGGGCGTCCTACACTCCGTTTGCCGAGACGCGGTCTCCAGTCGAGAACTCGTTGTCCCCAACGGTCATCGGTTCTACGGCTAATATAAACGGCCCACTGCCACTTCAGCTTGCTAAACCGATGAGCTATGTCGATGACTTTGGTTCTCTGTCGAATCACTTCATTTCTGATACGACCCTTCAGAGAAACGCCGAGCATAGCCCTTTCCATAGCACGCTGTGCGACTTTGAGCTTGTGGGCCAGCCGTGCCGTCAGTGTCCACGTTTCGGCTCCGTATGTCATTACAGGTAGGACAAACTGACGGAAGACTTTTGTCTTCAGGCACTGTGGAATCGCTGATGTTAAGACTCGACGTAACTTCCCAAATGCTGCCCAACCCAACTGAATTCTTCTGTTCACCTCGTCCTCGAAGTTGTTTCTACCCAACTGCAATGTCTGCCCAAGGTATACATATTTTTCAAACAACTTCGAGAGCGGTGCCGTGTACTGAAATCGGTTCCGGAAGAACATGTTCATTGAACATGACCTTGGTTTTATCCAAGTTCATCCGTAGGCCGATCCGTAGAGAAGAATCAGCTAGGTCATCATCAGTTGAAGGTCTTGCAGCGTTTCTGCCATGATGACGATGTCGTCTGCAAATCGTAAGTGAGAGATGTGTTCGCCATTGATGTTGATGCCACGTCCTTTCCAATTCAGCGTCTTGAACATATTCTCCATTGCATTTGTGAACAATTTCGGGGAAATAACATCCCCTTGTCTCACTCCTCGATGCAATGGTATAGGACGTGTCTGCTGATTTTGTACTTGGACGGACATGGTGGCAGCCTCGTAGAGGCATCTTATCACTTGGATGTATCACCAGTCAACTTGGCAACGCTGCAGAGACTCCAGAATGGACCAGATCTCAACCGCGTCAAAGGTCTTCTCATAGTCCACGAATGCTAGACACAGGGGCAGATTATATTCTTCAGTTTTCTCTATGATCTGCCGCACTGTGTGGATGTGGTCTATGGTGCCATAACCGCTCCGAAATCCAGCCTGATGCGGAGGTTGAAATTCATCGAGTCTTCGCGCAAGACGGTTTGTGATCACTCTTGAAAACAGCTTGTAGACGTGGCTTAGAAGAGAAATGGGTCGATAGTTCTTCAACAGGGTTTTGTCTCCCTTTTTGAAGAACAGGACGACCACACTTCTACTCCACGCCTCCGGAGTTCTCCCTTCGAACAGGACAGCGTTAAAAAGCTTTTGGAGCTCCCTCAATATCGGTTTACCTCCAGCCTTCAACAGTTCTGTTGTAACGCCATCCTCTCCTGGAGCTTTTCCGTTTTTGAGCTGTCTAAGAGCGATCTCAATTTCGCCAGTACTGACTTCTGGCAGGTCTTCGGTGAAGTGGCGTGTCAAGGCAAGGTGGACTGATGATGTACGCAAGATGGCTGGCAGAAGCTGGATGCGAGAAGCCGAAAACAGATCTCAGTGGCGTGCAATTGGAGAGGCCTATGTCCAGCAGTGGACAAGTATGGGCTGATTGTTATTTTCTTGATGTAAAATCGTACGTGAAGCACCTATTTAGGTAGGTACATTTTAGTTGGTTAAATAGAGTGTTGGGAAAAATGGAGAGGATGTGTGAAAGTGATTAACCAAAAAGATTTACATGGAGTATTTGCCGTAATGTAGTACCTGTGGCAGTACTCGTAAAGACGTGGCGTGAGGTGTGTGTATGTATTTCAGTTTTAAACACGCTTACGATGAAGACACAATAGAATTGTTATTGTTGTAATTCCAGCTAACCTTTTACAACCTTAACTCGCAAAACCATAGTATAACAAAACTTATCCGTGGTGTACTTACGCTGAGCATAAGCTATGTTTAAATGAATATTTACTGTATACTAATACTAACTCCGTTGAGGGTCATTATAACTATGATATTTTGTTTTATAAAGTAACACACACACATTGCCTTCGTCCCATATTAAGTAGCTGAAGCACTTATGTTATGGAATTCAGACAACGTAATATACTTAAATTTTTATTTCTTTTGAAAACATACTTACATGAATAACACCCAAACACATCTAACAAGTACTTAAATCTCATCACCTAAATACCTGTCAGCGGTGGGAATAGACCCCACGTCCTTACGGAATAGAGGCAGACATACTGACCACTACACCAATGGACCCGTCCTTCAACTATCCCTTCATTGTGTCAAATATATGTCAAACCTGATACGTTGGCAACAAAAAATAAAAAAACAAGCATTTCATTTATACTAGTAATTTTTGACAATCAAAACGCGAACACGAAAAAAAATCTTATCATCATGTTGTTGTCCGAAAAATTTTATAAAAGAAATTTATTAGCATAAAAGTTAAATATTACGGCGAAGAGGAACAGATATACACACAGAAAATTAAGACAAGGTAAAACGATGGCAGTGAATGAAAATGCTTTAAACGGGGTTTTACGTGGACCGAAATAACAGAGCAGTAGGTATTAGAATTACACGTTGTACTTCTTTAATTTCTCTAAACTCGGTTGTCATTTCATAAATAAATAAGCCAAATATGTAAACTAAACGAACACATAAACCAGTAAGTAGGTTTAGCTGCAAAATAAATCTTGTATGAAAGAAATGACATCATTATCCGCAGTGTAACTTATAATACGTGATTTAGGTTATAGTGTGGTTATGCATCGCTTCAATTTTACACCGCGTTTATTGGTGAGGATATTACTGTCTGGAACATTGTTAAACCTTTACATTATCACTTGTTAGGTACTAAAATATTCTGTACTGTTTCGCGTGACAAAGTAACCATGACCTACTGTACTAGAAATTGCCCTAAGAGACTGTGAATAAAATTAATTATACCACTTGTATTTTTCCGTCGAGACCAAGTAGGTACTATGGTATGTTATTCAGTGTTCCACGAATTCAACTAAAAAAAAAATACTTGACATTTCATAGTGTAATCGCGGCCTATACCGACGTAGTTTCATAGTTTAGTTTTTTTTAAGTAGCAAAACATAATAAGCATTCCATATTTTTAATACATATTACACCTTTCCCAGAGGGAGAGGCAAAACCTCTTTCGGTGACAAAATCATGGGCCACAAAATCTCTTTCGCTTCTTTCACATCCGTACATCTGATCTTCTAACATGTTCGCCAGTTCCGGGTTCTCCGTTCGCCGGTACTCCTTAAGGACATAGCGAATTTGATCTGTAAATGTCATTCTAGAAAACCTTTTCCCACGCAGCCTACTACCAGATTCTTTACCTACATATGGATGTAGGACTTAACATATATTACCTACCGAAAAAGTTCTTAGTAATTGACATTAATTGAAGCCGTAAGCTTGTTTGGTTACCTACGCAAAACAGAATGGAATGAAAAAACTTGTTGCTCTATTTTAGCGTGTTTATATTAAGAACTAATATTTGGTATAGCAATAGGAAATTTTCTTTGTAAGCACTATGTCTAGGAAATGACTAGCACTTTGTATCAACTTTAAAGCGTCTGTGGTTCAGTTGGTCGGATACTTGATTTGCAACCGGGAGGTCGCGGGTTCGAGTCCGGCTACTAGACGTGTACCAATGGAACTCTTTTTCAGAGCCTATCTACGCAGCGCAACGTTCGTACTGTGAAGGACAACATTGTGATGAAACCCGCATAACACAAGGTATGTGAACCCTATAACGGCGATGGGCTCACCCCTTGTCACGTTGGGATAAATACGCTTGGTGAACCGTGGGCATTTGCTTAGAAAGTTACTCTGCCTACCCCGTTTTGGGATTAAAAGTCGTTAAGTGTATTAGCCGTGTGGTGACAGCGAATAGAATACATGTGTCACCACCACAACCCAACTTTTCCCGTCTTGGGGGTCGTAAGAGGCAACCGAGGGAGCTCTCCAGAGAACGGGCAGCAGCGCTCTCTGTGAGTTAAACCACAACACCACTGCGATCGCCAACCCGCCTGCCAAGCGTGGCGATTACTGGCATTTCACCCCAAAAGACGGATCTCATTGGGGGAGGCCCTCGTCCAGCAGTGGACGTTATGTGGCTGATGATGATAAGTTTACACCGCATTAAAATTTCACCATACAGAAATCACATTTTAATACCAATTATATCTGGGTTCTTCCCTTGAAATAAAATATGAAAAATATAAAATTGAAATAAAAAGTTTTTTTGCGTAAAACGGTCTATGGGTTGAGCTCGGGGCTTGAGGAATTAATAATATTTTTGGTTGCTAAATAAGAAACCTATTAAGAAAATGCCAGTGTTGGGAATACGCTTCCTTGGAGTTGTCTGTGATTGTATAAAAAAATAAAATATTATATATTTAAAATACCTATTTATTTTTCTGTGTTATACACGGTATCTGATTTTTCACATAATAACGGATAAATTTCGAACTTACTCCGGACGAAATCCGCTATGGTTACTCCGCCGATGGCATAGACAGCGGCTGGTATTGTGCGTATAAATAAAAGTCCACGGTGATCACTCGAGCACGTTATTGTCGGAGTCCCCGAAACAGCCTCACTTGGGAGCCCCGTATTATGGGTACGCGACGCGTGCTTTCAGTCATCTCTTACGACAGGCAACACTATTCTATTATTTTGCCTGATCTGTTAAATCTTCCTAATCCTACGCTTATCCAAAACATGTTTTGAAACATCTATTTCGCGCTGTTTTATAATATGTTTCAGGTCGGTGCCTGCCCCGGAACCTACAACGACAGCTACAACAAAAAGAATTAATACAACATAAATCAAATATCTACTTCATTTATTCAATTTATACGCACTCATTCGCCGCTACCAGTATTTCTACCACCACCTGGCAATTACAGTATGAAAATCAGCCGTGCGTGGTGTCGCAAGAAAATTACCACCACCCGTCACCGAGGCAAGCGGAGTATAAGGAATGATTCACACTAAACGCAACTGATTTTTTCACATTTAACCAAATCCAAATGCAACATGCTGAAGTATGTACATATACCTAAGTTAAGTTCATAAACATTATCCTCGTTGAGTCATTGCGGGACTGATTCCTCATAGATAAATTTGAACTTTATTCCCTGTACAAATAAATCAAATTGGATTAAATAAAATATAATTCTACGGGGCGTTAGTAGTTTGGTGTGACTCCTACCTAATCCTGAAACTAGTAAATGCTTTAATAGAAACCGGCACTGTTACGATTTCCGACTAATGCGTTTTGTTCACTTCACCATACTACTATTTTGTTCTATTTTGAAACGACTAAGAAGACTAAGGATAGGTACATATATTTAAATAGCGCACTATGTGATATGGTAGATGTACAAGGTTGTCACACATTCCTAGGCGAGTTTAAGACAACAATGATAGATGCCGCAGTGTTCTGATAAAGAGGAAATTGTCGTGTGTAAAGTAGGTAGGTTGGTGAAAGGTATTTGCTTAGGATTTTCCCTTGTGCGGAAGTGCTTCGTCCTACATCTCTTTGGGATTACATAAGAATGCATGTATTTTTAGTCTTCCGTATTTAGCTAGGTTAATGTTTTAACAGGTCCGCCCGTCTGTCTGTGGCCTGGCACCTAGCCTTGGTGCTGGAAAGCTGTAATTTGCCTCGAATATTCAAATTAGTAACGGAGAGAGTACTGAAAAACACAAAAAAATGAAATAATTACAGGGTTAACTCTCTTTTACATATAGTTTCCCAGAAAAAATCGAATCGTTATATTAATTGGCAAAGTAAAAAACGTCAGGTACTTCGTCACTATAATTATACCAGACCCAGTGTGATTTTATCCACGTAGTTAAATAGTAGAACAGATTAAAATTTACGAGAGAATGAATTACGTAAATAAAAATCTATAGGTAGAAGTTTACCACAAACAAAATATACTATAAAAATTCGTTACTCACACCCAATATTAAGCTAAAAAGTAAGAAAATAAATATTCTGAAACAAAAATTGACGTTATGGTTTTGAAATTTTATGTTTTTTATGCAAAGTTTAATCCTTTGTAGAGGATAACTTTTCAAAACATACGGAGTAGGAGATAGCTACATAGTGTTGTTGATGAAATTCCAACATACCTACGTACTCGCACATATACGACTTGTACATAGCAGAGGTATGAAATGTTCTACTGAGACAACCGAATACGTTGAAATATGAATACTGAAAATGTTGCATACATGCCAATTTTTGTCCGGCTGTTACGTACACTGTATACTCCACTGGCAAAAAAACTGCGGTGTTTAATTTGCTCAATTCGATATCATTCTGAATCATGGATAAAAAGGTCCACGTAATACGTAAGTTCTACCGCGTTCTAAAAAAATCTATCTAGTATAATACCCTAATCTAATAATAATAATAAGAAAAAGGCATGGATGGATGTGTTGGCCATGAGAGCCAACACCCAAGCAACTAATGTGGATGAAAGTGAAAGAAAAATGTCTCAATATAAGTGCTTAAAGAAGAGAGTGAAAGAACTGATAGTACGTAAGAAGATTGAGTTAAAAGAGCGGAATGAAAAGAGGTTCTCTGACAACTTCCAAAATAATATTCGGCTATTTTGGAAACTAGTCCGGTCAGCCAGAAGTAAGTCAGAGAATCATAGCATGAAAGCAATTAGAGATAAGGATGGAAAAATTTTGAATGAAGAAAGTATGGTTGTAAGAAGATGGAAGGAATACTTTGAAAATTTGTTTGAATGTAGCACCGCGTCGACTTTGGTTGATGCGGTTAATATGGATGGCGAAGAGAATAAAAGTGAGATACATATGAATGAAATTTTCAAGGCTATGAAAGGAATGAAAAATGGAAAAGCGGCTGGGTATGATAGGATTTCGCTGGAGATGCTGAGGGCTGGTGGTGCGGTGGTGGCGAACCTGCTGTACCTTATTTTAAATGCATGTTGGCGATACGGCCGAGTACCAAGTGATTGGTGCAAAGCCGTAATCGTTCCACTGTATAAGGGTAAGGGTTCACAGCAGGATTGCAAACATTACCGAGGAATCAGCCTTCTTAGTATCGTCGGCAAAATGTATGCAAAAGTGTTGATCGAAAGGGTAATACGTGAGACTGATGAAAAAATCTGGGATGTACAAGCTGGTTTTAGGAAGGGAATGGGATGCACCGACCAAGTCTTCTCTTTGCGCCAGGTGACGGAGAAGTTTTTGGCTAAAAACCAAAAGGTTTTCTGCGCTTTCATGGACTTAGAGAAGGCTTATGATCGGGTACCCAGAATGAGTTGTGGACCTTGCTGCTGTCCCGGTTCAGGTTGGACAGGACCTTGGTACGGGCTTTGAAATCACTTTATGATGATTCCAGTGCCTGTGTCAGGGTAAACGGGACCTACTCAGACTGGTTTGGCATCCATAGAGGTGTCAGACAGGGATGCGTAGCGTCTCCGTGGCTGTTCAATCTGTTCATGGACAGTTGTTTGGAAGATCTGAAAGGTCGTGATTGGGGTCTAGATATGGGTGGTTTAATCATCAAATGCCTTTTATATGCTGACGATCAAGTTCTTCTTGCACCGTCGGCGTATGAATTGCAGCAGATGATTAATTGTATGAATGAGTCATTGAAAAGGAAAGGAATGAAAGTGAATGCTAGTAAGACCAAAGTAATGGTAGTCGAAAATAATGAAAGGACAGTTTGTGAGTGCATGATTGACGGTGAGAAAGTTGAACAAGTGGATGAGTTTGTATATTTGGGATCTCTATTTACAAGTGATGGAAAGTTTGACAAAGATATTGAAAGAAGAGTGAGTGCGGGTAATAAGGTTAACGGTGCCCTTCGCAGTGTTATGGAGAGCCAATTCATGTCGAAAAAGGCAAGATTGGCTGTCCATGACGCTGTACTGGCACCTACCTTAATGTACGGGAGTGAAAGTTGGGTATGGCAGAAGAAGCATAAAAGTAAAGTCAATGCCGTAGAAATGCGGTCATTGCGGAGCATGAAGGGCGTGACATTGAATGACAGGATAAGGAATAGTGTGATAAGGGAAAGTTGCGGTTTGAAGGAAGATGTAGTGACCAAGATCGAAAAGGGCATGCTTCGGTGGTTGGGCATATGGAGAGAATGGATGAAAGTCGATTGACGAAAGAGATTTATATGGGTGATGTAATGGGCCGGGTGAGTAGAGGTCGCCCCAGAAGGACATATAAAGACCAGATTGGTGATGTCCTGACCGAAGGTGGCGTGAAAAGTACTCGAAACCGGAGGTCATGTATGAAAAGATGTGTGAATGTAGATGAAGCGAAAGGGGTATGTCAGGACCGTGACAAATGGAGATCTGTAGTTTCTGCCTACCCCTCTGGGAGACAGGCGTGAAGTGTATGTATGTATGTATGTATAATACCCCGGCGGGCGGTGCGGGAATGAGGTAAGATATAGCCTATTTATAACTTCGATATAGAACTATCAAGTTTCATTGTAATCTAATCAGTGGTTTTTACATGCAAGGGTAACAACCATACAAACATCCATCCAAACTTTTGCGTTAGCATTTCTAGGATGTGCACGTAGAAGATGAAAGAAGTAAATTGAAGAAAATACAATATGTAAACAAGTCAATTTTGAATACGTGTGGTGTGGGTATCGATGGAAAATTATACTATTACGGTAATCAAGAATTACACTTTAATTCAGTATCATATGTACACACACTAATTACAAAAGTTTTTATTTAAAACTCAATGAACAAACATTTGACTACTATCCTACCTGATATAAAGCAGCGATGTGGATTACGATGGAGCACACTTGTTCATTAGGTTCGTATTTTCCCGCGACTGGAAGACCTCCGGCAAGTCATTCCACATCCTGGTGGATCGCAAACCGTTTGGTTCGCGTAAATGGTATATCCACTTGGTATGGATGACGTTTTGCTGTTCTCCTGGTTCTCCTATTGTATAAGCGCGATGGGGGAATTAGGTTATGCAACTAAATACAGAATAGTTTATTAGTTAGACTATAACCGCTGATTAACACCTTTAATATCGCAAAATCAGTTTTTAGCTATCTTGATGTTCACTGTATCGCTGTTTAGTTAAGATTGCCCCGCTGACTCCATGATCGCTCTTCAATAACAACTGTACACCATCCAGATTAATAGAATACGTTTAGGTATTTTTTCGAGTCGAAATCTCTAGTGTGTAATAATAAGTCGATACCTAAACTTCGTCCTGCGAGTGTACACCTACCGAACAGTAGGTATAACGGTAAGTACTTGTATGTGGCTTCCGAAACATTTCCACACTTCTCTTTTTTCTTCTTTCTACTGCATTCTAACCAGTGGCGTAACGTATTGTCTTTATGAAATATGGCTACCTACCTATCTCGATCGAAGGTCCTATGTTTTGTGGGTGAGTATCCACAAAACACAGGACCTTCGTTAGCTTATGTCGTGAGTACAACAAAAAAGGATTTAGCAATAACTCATTATTAGAATTGGTAACCAAGATATTAAGGTAGGCAGTGTCTTTTTGGCTATATGGTGTGCACGCCACTGATTCTAACGGATATACAACTGAGAGTCATTTAACGTATGTATGTAAGTAGTAGTAGGTAGGTACACAACACACATACATCCAGTATCGATATATCTCCCAAAAATTCCAGACGCTAGTAACTAAGTAAAGATACTACTATTATGTTCCAGTTGTATCCCTTTCACATATGGGCGACTTAGTTGGGTATGTGTGCCGCGACTGAAATACTGAAATGATCTGTGCGTACGTACGTACGTACGAACATTCGATTTTTTTCTATTACATTCCAATACCTATACCGACAGAATACAAGTAGCTGGTAGTAGGCAGTTGTACTTCCACGTCAAAAGTATTTGATCATTGCTTCTGGAACATTCCAGTCGTTTGTGGTAGGTATCTAAGTACAGGTTCCGTGCGAATCTGTTAGCATATAGACTCTGTGTAGTGGTTTATATGCTTGGACTTGGATACAGGAATGTTCTTTAGGCCTCTCGAATGTTCTATGTACTTCTACGGCACTCTAGTCGTTGTTTCTCGACCCTCGAACGTAACATTATTATACACATTAGTGGCTGTATGCATCTTACCCTTTTTTTTTTTTTTATCGTGGGGAAATCCGTTATGGATACCCCACCGCTAACGGGGACAGCGGCGGGGTTATGTGGGACTCGCACCCACTAAAACCCCACGGTGACCACTCCCGCGTTATTGCCGGTGCCCCCGGAACAGCCTTAGCCACTACGTCCAAGGATATGCATCTTACCCTGTGGCAGCCATTTAAATTTATAGCAGAAAAATCTGTGATAACAACATTATTTACTTTTCTTGTGCGGCTGCAAAGGTCACGAATAAAGAAAAATTACCCATGAAATAAAAATAAAATATGATGAACTTTACTCAGTTGGTATTAATAATGTTACGCCCCGGGGTCGAGAAACAACGGCTAGAATGCCGTAGAAGTGCATCGAACATTCGAGAGGCCTAAAGAACATTCCAGTAGTCAACGCAAACAAACCACTACACAGTGCCTATATGCGTCAGAATTTATTAGAAGGATCTCGAAAGATCGAGAAAAGTGTGGTATATTTCGGAAGCCACCCAAGTACTTTACCTCACCACAAGTAGGTATAAACCTACTTACCTACTGTTGGGTGTAGGTATAAACACGCGATCCGGCCGACGCGACGCTTAGGTATTTAATTATTATTATTCGAAGTCGACTCGAGAAAGTACTCTGAACCTACTCGAATGTTCTGGATTGTGTACCGTTGGTACATAAAGAGCGACGATCGAGTCGGCGGGACAGTTTCAACTAAACAGCGATATAGTGAACATCAAGAGAGAAAATTAAAGAGAGTTAATAAGTGGCTGTGTGGTTGTCAAAGTGTTTATTAGCGGTTTTAGTTTAACGATTGTAATTAGTTTGTGTAATTACAGTGCCGGAATAAAGTGTAATTCTTGATTTTCGTAATAGTGCAATTTTTCTATCGGTACCCACCCCCCACGTACGTAACAATAACTAATGTACTCGAAACTAGTTAGCCCTTTATTTTTTAAAGGATTAAGCGATGCACAAGGTGATTTGGTAATACTATTTCCCCGGAGTGAAGAAAAATCGACCTCTTTATGCAAAAAGAAGAGAATGCAAGAAAATTCCCCATTCATCGAATTTATTTTTGTGCTTCTAACTAGAGAACTAAATAGAAACATACAAAAAAAGCTGTGTGGTTTTACGAATCCACGGTAAAAGTGAAACTCCCCACTCCGCGGCCGAACGTCACGCGACATGCAAGACAAAAAAGACGAAAAAGTTTGAGACGATGTAATAAAAGTTTCACTTTAAAACATCGTGACAAAATTTAAGTACTGCTAAAAATACTATGCGACATAACCTAGGCCTAGTCCTGTTTCCGACTAGCAATATGGTTTTTCAAATACCCTCTAGCATATTATCTTATGGAAAGAGGATTTATTAAACGTTAATTAAAAAGGCATTGCCATTCCTACGATCACGTTATAGTATCTAAGTAATGTTTTAGAAGTCAGTTTCTTTCCGGTTCTCAAATCCTGAAAGTATTATTGTATTTATAAACTAACGTTCACCGAGATATTGTTATAAATTAATACGTGGTGTCATTAATGAATATTTAATGAAATGGAAATGAATATTTATTCCAAGCTGACGGATTTAATGCCTTACCAATAAATGTGAACTGCATTCAGAAGTTTTACGCAGATCATCAGATATCAAACATGGAATAACAAATTTTAATAGATCTGTACTAACTTTGGTATACGTCACACCGCGACATTAGTGAGAGGGTTTATGTGTCATGTTATTTTCTGCAATAAAAAAGATACGCACGCAAGCGTTTGAGCACTATCCTGTCTAGTATTAAGCTGCTATGTTGTCTACGATGGAGCACGCGTGCCTGTGTTGCTCTGGGTCGTAAAAATAATCCCGATCAAATACACGGTGAAAATTCCCATATGTCCTTGTTAAACCGATATATCTAATTTGGGACAGGCTAAAAGCGCCCATGCGAGCATGACTTAAAGTTATTCCCATGCTATTAGGGATTATGATTAGGTATGTATGCATGTACTTCATGCGAATTCGGTCCTTCTACTGAACTACGCCCAGTAAAATTATTAAAGTAAATGGTGTACCTGTTAGACGGTTCTAAAGACATTATGCATGTCGACTGTTAGCGGAAACCTTTCCCAGTTAAATTCATCTTGTATGGAACTAAAAGCGTGACGGATTCAGGCGAATAATTTAGCAGACATCTCTGGTTTCTGCATTAAATGCACCAGCTGAAGTACATAACATGCTAATAAAACAGGTAATAGTTAATTGTTATTTTTAAACTCGTATTCTGTATTACTTTCGAAGCATAAATCTCTGAGTTTGTCCCGCTCTAATAGTGTTTGTTTGTCTATATGAGACAAGTATGCTCAAGTGACGATTTAGTCACTTGATCATACAGTCACTTTATCGCATATTATCAATAACGAAACAGAATTGTCTGAACTCACATTCTCAATTTCAAAACAGAATTATTCAAACCTAGACTTATCCATACTTTGGACATGATTAATAATAATAATAATAAGCCCCCCAAAATCCTACCTTACGTCCGAGTTTGTCATCTATGCTCACGTGGGGGGCGGGCAACGGGTATAAACATACCCGGCTAACAAGGTAAAGGTAAACTAGGAAGATGGAGACACGAAGCAAGAAGAAAATACGTTTAGGGCCGCTTCCCGGGGGTCGCCGGGGCGCACCTGGAGCCGATGCTGGGTGTCTCAGCATGCGAACCATCGGCAGTGACGAGCTGAACAAGCGGGCCGTTGCTGAATCTAATGCTACAGCTGATGTGTCACCTCACCAATATTCATCACCATTATCATCATTATTCGCATCACCGCCCTCTTCACCTCATAGTTTTTCATCGCCATCTTCACCAATGTCTATTTCATCTCATGTATCTCGTTCATCTAAAGATGTTGTGCAAACAGCTGCGGCTAAACAACTTGCACCCGCTTTAGATGCTACACGCACGCGCAAAAAATGGAGTGACGAAGAAAATAAGTTCATACTGCGCACATATTTGACTATAACTAAATTAGAAACAAATACAAAGAATTATCTAGACTCATTGCATCACCAATATCACCAACAGTTTCCAAACCAAGATATACCTAAACAACGACTGGGTGGACAAAGAAGAGCAATAGCGAGAAACAAACTATTGGATAAACACACAATTGATTCTATTACAAACGAAGTTCAGCTTTTACTACAGAAGGAATTAGAAACTCATACAGAACCACAATTAAATATTAGCGAAAGAACAAGACTGAAATGGAGTGACGAAATGAATGAGTATATCATGAAAATGTATTTTGAAGTTACAGAATTAGAAACTAATAAAACTGCATTCAGAAAACGCCTCCACGAAAAGTTTTTAGAAAGATACCCCAACCTTTCGTATTTGTCAGAACAACGTATAGCAGACCAAAGAAGAGCAATAGTACATAACCAATACCTAAAACAAGACAGACTAGAACAAATTAGAAATGAAATTGCTATCCAACTTAATATCGTAAAAGAGAACCACGTAATGACAGAAGCTATCCAAGTTGTCAATGATGACCAAAATATTATACCACCCATAAATATTAACCCAGTACATAACAGGCAGACAGACAATATCGATCCTATAGAAACTGCAGTTAGAAACGAAGAAATAGATTCTACATTCATGATGGCTTTGGAGTATTTTAGTACAACAGAACCAACACAAAGACCCTACCTACCTAAACAACGCTCAAGTAAATCCTTAGCAAGAATAGTCCATTACTTAAACAATATTACACTTCCCGAAACAGCTAATAAGGATACAAGTTTTTCAACACTTCAAACGCTAATTTACTGCTCAGCATGGACAGCCAGCAAGTTAAATGGAAGCAAACTAACTATTCCGCCTACAGAATTAGTTTGCAATCCAAAGAAATTATTTCAACCCAAGTGGAAATCGCGTTTAGAAAATAAAATTGCACAACTACGTTCAAAGATTGCTCATTTAACACTGTACAAATTAGGTAACAGAACTAAAAGAATAGTTCAAACCTTAACAGAAGTAAAACAACAACACAAACAGCACTCGACATATGAAACACCAAACACTGAGTTAGATCATTTTCTTGATACACTGAAACAAAAACTATCAGCAGCGGCAAGCAGACTTAAACGCTACAATTCATGTACAAACAGAAAAACACAAAATAAACAATTTAAATCTAACGAAAAGCAGTTCTACAGAGATCTTAAGACACAAGGTATAAATACAATAATGAAGAAAATAACCCCATTTCAGGAGAGACTTTACAAACATTTTGGGCAAATATATGGGAACAACCGAAACAACATAACACTCAAGCGAAGTGGATTGAAACTGCGATAACATACAACACTTTAACACAACCCATGGAGTTTAATCAGGTTACGTTTGACACATTTTTTGGGGTCCTGGAAAAACTCCACAATTGGAAAGCGCCTGGATCCGACAAAATACATAATTTTTGGTTGAAGAAATTAACATACTTACATCCCTTCTTGCATAATTTTCTTAATGACTTCATCCAACATCCTGAAACCATGCCGCAGTACCTTGCCATAGGTACCACGTACATGTTACCAAAAGATAAAGACGACCTCCAGAATCCAGCTAAGTATAGACCGATAACATGCCTTCAAACATACTATAAAATTATTTCATCATGCATTACACAAACTATGTACATTCATCTAGAAAACAATAAAATCCTCACCGAGCAACAAAAAGGCTGCCGGAAACACAGTAGGGGCTGCAAGGAACAATTAGTTATAGACTCTGTAGTTACTCAGCACTCTATCAAAAGTAAATCGGACTTATTCACAATGTATATAGACTATAAGAAAGCGTATGATTCTGTGCCCCATTCTTGGCTATTGCAGGTTTTGAACATCTACAAAATAAATAATACCATAATATCTTTCTTGAAACACACCATGCAGTTGTGGATAACACACTTACAGGTAAACACAACAGTAACTGATTCAATCAAAATCCTGCGAGGTATTTTCCAAGGAGACGCACTTAGCCCATTGTGGTTTTGCCTAGCGTTGAACCCTCTTTCTAATGCTCTGCAATCCATAAATTCAGGCTTACCTATCCCATATTCCACAGAAACACAATCACACAAAGTATATCACCTCAACCATTTATTGTACATGGACGACATCAAACTCTACGCTAGCACAGAAGAAGAACTTAATGTGTTAATTGCACTAACTGAAACATTTTCCAACGATATATGCATGGAGTTTGGTATCGATAAGTGTAAAATAAATTCCATAAAATCTGGCAAACACTATAAACACAGTTACACTCTAACATCAGGACTGAATATTGAAGCATTAAGTGAAGATGGCTGCTATAAATATTTGGGTTATTGTCAATCAAAAGGAATCCTTCAGAAAGAAGTAAAATCGGACTTAACCAAAGAATTTAAAAAAAGATTGACAAATATACTCAAATCCGAATTGAACGGTCGTAACATCACCAAAGCTATCAACACTTACGCTATTCCAATATTGACATATAGTTTTGGAATAATTAGTTGGTCAAAATCAGAGCTCTTAACACTTCAGCGTCTAATCAACACATCAATGACAAGACATAGAAAGCACCATCCCCGAGCATGTTTTCAAAGACAAACGCTCCCCCGAGCAGAAGGAGGGCGGGGTCTTATAGACATTGCTAACCTTCATAACTCACAAGTCAATAAACTCAGAGCATATTTTCATGAAAAAGCTGAAACATCCGACCTACATCAAGCAATAACCCAGAATGATACACGATTCACTCCACTCAAACTTGCAGATAAAAACATACATGTAAATATAACAGACAAAGTGCAAAAAATAGCAGAATGGTCACAAAAATCCCTCCACGGACGACATCTACAAGATCTGTGCCAAACCAACGTCGACATGGTAGCGTCGAACGCGTGGCTCAGACACGGTGCTCTGTTCCCGGAAACCGAGGGGTTTATGTTGGCCATCCAGGACCAAGTCATCGAGACCCGGAATTACCAAAAACATATAATGAAGTTGCCAAATATGACCAATGATTTGTGTCGTAGATGTAATAGCGCATCTGAAACTATACAACACATCACTAGTGCATGTAAAGCCTTATCTAACACAGACTACAAGCATAGACACGACCAGATTGCCAACATAATCCACCAAAAACTTGTGCAAAAACATAAACTCACTACAGACCCAATTCAGCCATACTATAAATACCAACCGAAAACAGTAATTGACACTGACGAGATGAAACTCTACTTCGACCGAGCAATTATAACCGACAAAACCATCCATCACAACCGTCCAGATATTACGCTAGTCGACAAGTTACGGAAGACAGCCTACCTCATTGACATTGCTGTCCCTAATACTCATAACTTGCAGACAACAATATCGGAAAAAGTTTCGAAATACGTAGACCTCAAAATAGAAATAACTCGAATGTGGCACCTAAATCAAGTTACTATAGTTCCAATAGTTATTTCTTCCACTGGTGTCATCCCCAAACAGATACACCAAGCACTCAACACTTTGGGCCTACAATCTAACACATACGTGACCATCCAGAAAGCAGTTATTCTTAATACTTGCAGAATTGTTCGAAAATTTTTTCAGAGCCACCAGGACCTTCATACTCACACTCATTCATCAATCATTAATATGTCTATCACCACTCAATCTCCACCCAGTTAAGTACAAATAAAATTAAAATTGTTATTGGCTTGGCTAGAAGCCCGTCAATAGCAAAACGTCCGGCTTAAAACCGTGTATCTCTAAAAGAAAAATAAAAAATAATAATAATCATTTATTTCGGGAAAAGGTACACCCATAGTTTACATATTATACTATACTATGATATTATAATACTTAGTGCTAACTAATGCTACGTTGCACACTGGTCCCGCCATAGGTCATAATTCCCAAAAATCAACTGTCGATTACCCACAATTTTATTGCATGTAATGATTAAGCATTAGACAGGCTACCCACAAGATATAAATATGTCACGCCCTTTCATTAGAAATCACATACTTTTTGACCTCGGAAGTGGAAGCATCAACCCGTTTCGCTCGCGCGTTATCAGTAACTCATTAAGACGTTGTTTGTGCATCAGTGAATTCTCAGAATTGCATTGTTTGTGAGTGGCTTGCGGATATGTATTTACAAGAACAAGGTATGTTTTACTATTTATGTATATTTTTAGACCTAATTTGACTTGCGAAAACGTGTTTAAGGGTGCCGAAGCTAAGCAAATATACGCACATTTTTTTCTAGATATTTCGGTTTGACGTAGAGTTTTAAAAAATGTCAGGCATTTTCAGATGTTCTCATGTAGAACAATTGATAGGTATATGTATTAAGTTTTAAATAAAAAAGGATTTTTTTGCCGAGACCTGCCCATGTACTTGCTGCACGGTCTTGAAGACTACGTAGTAGCTTAGTGACTACGCCGTAGACGTAAACTAACATTAACTTTTTTAATTTTCTTTTTAGGTAAAACGATTAAATGCACCTTTTCAAGAATGCATGTGTTTGAAATATGGTTATCCGGTCACGGAAACGTTTCTCAGAAGCATACATACTTACTAAATACATTTCCAGCTTCCCTTAGTGAGGTCGAGAATATTGATATTAGGAATTTAGATGAGAAAATATTAAATTTGTGTAAAGTACTTCATGGATATTGGAAAATTGTAAATAGAACTAAATTAACATTTCTATAAAAGTGTTCTAATTGGTTAGAGAATATTGAAAGTGTAGGGATATTCAGAAGTAATGAGCAGTGTTCGATAGAAACCGCGAACCTTCCAGGCACGTCTCGTGGCCGCCCCATGAAATTTTTTTCCAACCTGTCTAAACGCTCAAAACGCAGGCGATTGGCAGAATTATCTCATGTAAATCATTCTGCAATTAGTACGCTACTCAATACTTCTAATAAGTCAAATTCTAGCATTTAATAGAATATAAGTGTCGACAAATTCTTATCACTACTTGTCGAGGCCAAGTTGACTAAACATCAGTATTTATTGATCAAAGACTTTATTAACAGCAAAACCGAATCTCATATTTTACCATCTTATCAAAGTGTACTAAATGCTAAAAAGGATATTGAGTTTAGACGAAGGCTAGGTTTAATAGTAGATAAGCCACGAAGTGGTGGAAGTGGGACGTCGAAAGACGGAAATACGGCACGGAAATTCTTTAAAAATTCTGTAGTTTCAGCAGAAATTACAGGTATAAGGCAAGACTTAATTGATAGATGCTCTGCAATTTTACAAGCTTTATCATCAGGATTCAATATTAATATTGAATTTCTAAACCACATTCAAAGAATATGGTTTAGAAACCGCGCGTCTTCTGATTCAAGAATATCCGTGGTACAACCACCCAGCTTCCATCCACAAAGTCCTCATTCACGGGGCTCAGGTAGCGCAGCACGCTTTATTATCAATCGGGGAGTTATCTGAAGAGGCAGCAGAATCAAACAATAAATTTTACAAGTCCTTCAGACGAGATCATACGCGTAAAATGTCGAGAGAATTTACTAACACAGATTTGCTAAATAGACTCTTACTCAGCTCAGACCCATTTATCAGTAGCCTTAGAAAACTCCCCCGTCAGAAAAAGAGTGTGATGTCAAGAGAGGTTTTAAGTATGTTAAGAGTTTAGAGTTAAATTAATATGTAAAACTAGGTTAATTTTAAAACAGGAACACTAAATATGTAAATATGACCTGGCACGTTTAGTGTTTCTGTTTTCAATGGAGTTTTTGCAAAATGTTTATGTATATGTACCTACTTACTTACTTGCTTATATCATTGTAAATAATTCATATCTTATTAGTATACATACAATTATGTAAATAAATTAATTTAATAATGATGTATTTAAATGTGAAATATGTAGAGGTAGTCGTCTAAGTCAAATATTTTTTTTATTTTACCGTATTAAAAAAGTGGTTTTCCTTTTCTTATTGTTCTAACACCTTATTATACCATTTTCATCTCATTTACTTAAGGTTGTTTTATTATTACCCCAAAAAAACGCTTATTAAGAAAGTTTGGTATTTATGACCGCCCCTTGTATGGCGCGCTGACCACAGTGCGTTGGTATCTTATGAACTAGGTACAATGTAGTTATTCAGGTACTAAGCAAAAACAGCAGCGCAGTACCTAAGCCACACGCAACTGAACACCAACCCAGTGCTGCATGAATGCACAGTCGGGTCTATCGCACAACAACGACAATATACTGTTGGAGCCGCCCCTCACCCTGTGCATCATAGACGCAGTTCTCTTCCTTATGAGAGCCATGAAACTATCCACTCTAGCTTCCGTGAACATAGTAGATGCACTACAAAAACGGGGCAGCCCCAGCATTACCCTGAAAGCGTTGTTATACTGTACCCTCATTGCATTGAAAGAGCGCTGAGTGTAAGTAACCCACAGGCCACACGTGTACAGTGACTGGCAGTAAGCTCTAAACAATGTAGTTTTCACCTCCACACTGCACCGCGCAAACCTGCGTGCAATCATATTGCATCTCACAGCCAGCGCCCTTCGCTCCCGATCTATGTCATCTTCGTCAGTCAATCGCTCATTCACAATGTGGCCCAGATATCTAAACTGTACAGTTCTCTTGATAGGGGAGCCATACAACAACAGTGGTGGCACCTCGAAAGCTTTGCTTGATCTAGCCATAAATAATACATATTCACATTTCTTAACATTGTATTTCAGTCCATGTTTAACAGCGTATGACTCACACACAGCCAAAAGCCTTCTCATAGCATTGACTGATGGACTAAGCAGGACCATGTCATCCGCGTAGCTTAAGTTATTAATCATATGTCCATCTACGGAGCATCCTACATTCGTCCTACTTAGTTCACCAATCAGCTGATCTACATACAGGTTAAAAAGCATGGGGGAGCTCAATCCACCCTGTCTTACACCACAGTTGAGCACATACGGTTCCGATAGTGCGTCACCCCACCTGACCCTATTAGTCTGGTGGCCATACCAATACCTAAAGAGGGATACCATCTGCTCGGGGAATCCCTGCACTGCCGAGAGCTTTCTCCACAATAGGTCATAATTTACCGTATCAAAAGCCCTCGACAGATCGAGGAAACAGCCGTATACACTGGTTTTTCTAGAAGTATAATACCTAACAGTCTGCTTCAGAGTTAGTATTGCACTTTCCGTGGACATCCCAGTTCGAAAACCGAACTGATTTTCCCCTAACTTCAAATGTTTTTGTAAGTTCCTTTCAAGCAGACTGTCAAGCACCTTTGCAACTACGGTCGCCAGTGAAATGGGTCTATAATTTCCACTATTAGACATATCACCTGTCCTATTTTTTACAATAGGGATCACAATTGTCCTCATTAATGGTTCTGGTAAGTAGGCATGTACCATACATAAATTAAAAAACAAATGCAAACCCCTAGCTAAATGTGGCCCTGCATGTTTCAAATGTTCCACACTTAGAGAATCGTGGCCAGGAGATTTACCCCTCTTCATGCCTATTATTGCTTGACTTATGTCCTTATGGGTAAAGCGAATAGGGTCAACACTCTCCCGCCCACCATCCTGCCCTGCAGTCTTAGACATAACTAAACTAGCGCTGTCCTTTGACGGTACAGTTACAAATATTTTCAGGAATATTTCCGCAATTTCATTCTCCCCAGAAATGCCATCGACATTCACAGGAAGGCTCGTAGCAGGTAACTTTTTCTTAGCTTCTTTCCAGAATTTCGAGAAGTTATTTGCCTTATGGTGTGACGCGATGATGTCCATTTTTATTTTATCCTCGTTTGCTTGACACCATCGAAGCTTACTTTAAAAGATCTTACGATCATCACACATCTGTCGAAACAGAGGCCCCCCTCTCGGTTTCCCGCAAAACATCCACGTCTGGTAGCTTAATCGAGCCGTCCTATGGACATCACTGACATGTCTGTTCCACCCCGTAACGTAACGTTTCTTATAACAATTAGTAGGATTCTTATTACCAGCACTACTCTTCTTAGAACTAACAGCAGACTCACTCAATATATTAATTATATTTTCATATAAAGTATCTAGAGCTAGCCTATGTTCTAATATATCACAATTAGCATTATCACAACAATCAGCAAAAATACAGTCGAAATGTATAGATTTAAGTTTTTCATTACAAAGCTTAGTGTACAATTCATTCTCATTTTGCTGTCTCACACCCCACTTTATGTTATTATCTATTTTATTACAAAACGACCTTTTAACAGGTAAAATATCAATACTACACGTCACTTCAAGTGGAAAGTGGTCAGACCAGAACACCCCATATAAAACCTTAACTTCCGTCACCGTTAACCACGCCACCTCTGAAACAACACAGTGGTCAAGCCAGCGCCTGCTACCACTAGCTTCGCAAATAAACGTATAGATATCACTGTCTATACCCTTGGTTAGAACGTCCGCGCATTTCCAATGCTGCTCAGTGCAAAAATCACTTAGTTCAGAATAAAACCGCTTACCCGGGTGAGCATTAAAATCTCCTAGTATGTATACTGCTTCAACATCATACTGCTCGATCACTGACGTAATACTCGCTAAGCAGTCCACAAATTCCACTAAGTTGTCCTGCTCGTCCGTAGGCATATACACAGAAAACACTATCATAGATTTGCCTCGCGCAGCAACTTTTATTGCCGTAACACGCACATTGTTGCACTGGATCACCATAACCGAATCAAAAACCCCTTTTTTCCATAAAAGGGCTACTCCACCATACGGTCTTCCTCTTAGTATACAATCCGTATTCACAGCTGACACACCCGTGTAATCAAAATCAGCGTCTATAGATCCAAGATACGGTATATCCGCCGGCATGAGCCACGTCTCTTGCAAGGCCACAATTTCAGCATTTCTACACAGTTTTTTAATACAGCCCACCGACCTTTTCACATTCTTACAGTTGAAACTCACCAGCTTACATTCTTTTGTATTATTTGACGCCATTTCTAAATGTTTTACTGCTTAACTCGCACCTCAGACTCGCACGTATTCACCGTCTTCCTAACACTTAATGCGAAAGTAATTTTGTCTTTTTAAATAAAATAAATTTCATGTCGAAACTTTTGAACAGGTGAACAATTCGGTGTACAGTTTAGACCCTGAAAAAGGACTCAGGCTAGGAAAAAATGTTGTAAATAATGCACATTGGCAAAAAAATTTTAGCCGCGTCAGCTAGTATAATATGAAGATTACATAAGGTATATCGTGTATTATTTTATCATCATCATCATCAGTATTATTTTATATTGTTGATTAAATGTTGTACATAGTGAATATACATAAAACAATGGGTTTTATGTATATTCACTAACTTAACTTAAAAAAAAATATCGTTAGGATTACCACTGAGTTAGAAGGCTCCAACTTAACCTGTAAATTCCCACGGAAACAGAATCAAACGCGTAAGTAACATTGCGCGGTACAGCTAGTCAAAAATGAACATGGCTAGCCTGCCAGACAAGGACGCAAGGATCTCTCTTTCTTTTCTGTAGGTATTTAGTAATCACTTCATAAACGCAACATTTTATTTCGAATAGGAAAAAAGTTAGCCCCTTTAACTTTATAAAAGAAACCTCTTTCTAGAAACATTCGCACGAACAGTGTTTTGTTTCGATCTTTGAACCGATAAAGTTAATTACAGAAGAGGTTTCTGAAATTAACTTTATTGAACTTCATTTTCCATTAGTAGGAATGTACCTACAATATAATAGGTTTATATTGAAAACGGTACCATTTACTTTATTTATTTTAGACGTGGGTCCCATTTGTTATTTTATATCGTTTAATGTGACACCGTATTCTTATTATAATTGAATAGAATATGAATAATGTTGGAGTATATAGAAAACATTAAGTTTCGAAATTACCAAATAATTGGTGATAAGCAGAGTTTTACCTACAAGGATAAGGTAATAAGGTCAAATTGAACATGTAAGAATGTCACGAAAAAAAATAACATATATGTCAGCGCCATGTATTGGACGTGTAGCGCCATCTATTGGCATCATCGGCCTATGATGTCAACTCATCATCGCCATCAGTTGTGGACGTAATAAGCACATCATCGATCCTGTTTCCCCACCCCGAACGGGTGTGAGAAGGCTACGAGATGATCGTGGTGGGGCTTGGACGAAGCCTTGGTATACACTACGTTACACCGTGCGGCCAGAACAGTCTCGGACCAGAGCTCGAACGGAGTAGACGTATCAATCGTATCCAGGAACTGTTACGTGTAGTGTGTGTGTGTGTGTGTGTGTGTGTGTGTTATTGAGTGTGTGTTATCATAGAAAACCTTTGCAGAACATTTTTTTTTTAATCACCATGAACAAGCGTTTGACCACCATCCTGCCTGATGTTAATTGAATTGAATTGAATCATAGTGATTTGATTATTATTTGCGCTATTCCTCAAAATAGCGAATAGTAGTGACGGAGTGGAGGAAAAATCAAGCTCCCCTCATTAACGTA
>SJJU01004997.1:0-16482 GCA_012932125.1 Conopomorpha cramerella
CATTACCAACTTAACACTTTCGCGGACACACAATTTAAGAGAATAGAAGTGTTATTGTATCTCTACTCCCAGTGGAAGACTCCACTGGAAGTGATATAGCTACTAAATTTTGTTGCATAATAATGCAACAACGCAGGAAAGGTCCACATCATACTCTTGAAAGTCTTGTAAATAATAATCACCATTTTAATGTTTTGTCGTGTTACAGGCCTCTTCTTGTAATTCTGTGATTAAGGTTAATTGTCTGAAGGAAAGTAAATTTAATTACTGTTTAACTATTGGACTCAGTCTCTCTTTTTTGGTAATCATAGTCTGTCTTTAGGTACGACACATTGTTATTACTAACTCTAAACCCTCTAGGTTTGTTTTGACTAAACTTTGGTATAACTTACCGTGGAAAAGTATCACTCCAAGAATAGCAAACACTAATCGATCCCAAGTCTGTACTCTCTATTCGAATCACTCGATACAAATTGACATCGTAATAATAATTCGGAATAATTCTGTAAATGTTGATGCCGTCTGCGTCCACGTAGTCTGTGTAGCCGACTGTACCGGAGTTTTCATTTTGCCATTGTACTCCACACAGTGGATTGACTATTCTCCGTGGTGCTGAAATACGAGAAAATTAGCCTTTAATTATATTGTGTTAACGTGCATATTCCCAAGCATCGTGATCATTCCGAGGTTAAGTACCAAAAAACTCGCAATTACCTATTCTCAGGTAGTCGGCCAAACCACGAAGAAAGTCTTCAGGCCTGCCGCCTGAATTCCATACGATTGGAATAAAGTCTGAATAACTCTGGAGCATTGGAGCTACGGTTGTTTCACTCGTTGAGCTTGTTGCAAACACCAATCTCAGGTCTGAAAATATTATTATTAGCGTAAACAGGATACGTTGGTGGATATGGCACGAAACTACGGTATTGTTGTACGGTAGACGCCCTAGAAAGTATAGCAGCTGCCATCGGTCTGGTCAATATTGGGAACAATTTATAAAGAGGCAAAAAATAAGAGCCAAGTATGACGAACATAAAACGTCATCCACCTATAAAACAAAGTCGCCTCCAGCAATCTGTTTCTATGACTGTATGATTAGATCTTTAAAACTACGCAACGCCGATTTTGACGTTCTTTTCTTTGATAGATATGGTGATTTTACAGGATGGTGGAGAAACAATGTATGTATTTGTACATATTGATATACTGCGTGTAAAAGAACCTCGAGCAATGGTCTTAGAACCGTTATTGGGCTCGTCCATATGAACAACTTTTACTAAGACCATTGTTCGGGGTCCTTTTACACTCTGTATTTAACGTTTGCCGCGGCAGCTAGTAAATTAAGGAAACTTTTGAGAAAATCTTATAGTTGTCACTGAGAAGTTATGCAAGTACAATGTAAATAAAATAAAAATAAATACACTTCACGCCTTTTAATTCTAAAGCGGGGTAGGCAGAGGCACTTGTTCAGTCAGTGCCTACGGTTCACCAAGTGTATTTTAACCCAACGTGACAGGGGGGAAGCCCATCGCCGTTATAGGGTTCACACACCTTGTGGTGTGCGAGTTTCATCACGATATTGTCCTTCACCGTACGAGCGTTGCGTTGTGTACATAAGCTCTGAAATAGAGTCCCATTGGTACACGTCCAGTAGCCGACTCGAACCCGCGACCTCTCGGTTACAAGTCAAGTATCCGACCAACTGAACCACAGACGCTTTTTTGCAAGTACAATGTAAGCAAATAAAATACAAATTCATAAGATAAATACTAACCTGGCGCAATATTTCTTAGAATTTGAGACTGTTGAACAGCTTTCACTCTCTCGTTGCCGGCAATAGGAATTGTGTCGGACAAGAAGAGAGCGACACTGCTCATGCCGCCAGAGTAATGGGCTGCACCCTCTTCCTCCGCTGCAGCAGTCGCCAGCTCAATCAGTTTATTCATTACGCTCACCATGTTCAACGGCGCTGAAATTTTAGATACTGTGAAGGTACTTACAATATTGTTGGCTTATTCCGATTGCCCACCCTAGAAAATCTACCCCAAGGTAGATATTCGGAAAATATGCGATCGATTATCCACCCCGCCATACAATTGAAAATTTAATTTATGTGACGAGGTGGATTCTTGGACGCGTGTTTTCCCACTTTGCACACTAGGGTGGATATTCGAGGGTAGGTGTTTCACCAAGCTAAACAACCACAACATGATAGATGGCGCGTTGCCGTTACAGGGTTACAAACGTTCTGCTATGAGGCTTTAATTATAGATTTAGAGTTAATTTTTTTTATGTAGCAAAAGTGTCATGTTGCGTAATAAATTATGTGTCTTTGTAACTGTATATGTGGAATTATACAGTCCTTATCTGACTGCATTTCGAATTACCCTTCATGGTTCTCGAAGTACACATTGCATACATAAATTATCAATCAATCAATCATCAAATTCATTTACCCGGACTAGCAACGATACTTTTTGCCAATCGTTGGTAAAACGTAGCCATTGACGAGGTTTTCTCTACCAATACGTCGCCAGAGTTGCTGATAAGTGTAACGGATGATCCAAACTTGCCAACGTCCATCTGATTCACGAGGTATGCACTCTGCAGACTTCGGGATAGTGATGGATCCATAATGAGGTACAGGTTGATCCTGGGTCGGAGGACCTGATCTTTTGTTGCGTTACACACTGTATCATTTAAATTATTCGCTGTAACAAAATTAACACAGTTTCAGACACACTCTGATATTCGAAGTGGTGCATGACAAAAGCAGTATCCTTAAGCCGACGTGCTATTGAAAACGGTACGGTACTACTACAGCAATTCACCTTCCCTTGGCACCAAACAAAACTAAAATTGCATGCAATGATAAGATTTTCGTATTAGTGTACTGAGAGAGTCAGAGGAAGACCTGGCACTATCCATTGAAACCAGTAAGTCCCCTTCCTACCCGTAGCTTGGACCCACTGGTAAGGATTTTGAAATCAGTAGGAGCATCAGTCGGAAGGCGGAATATATACTTACGAAGATAAGCGTGAAATGCATCTACTGTTTTATTAATAAAATGTTGAATTCCCCTCAGATGGGCACTAGCTGATAAAACAGACATGTGGTACAGAGCGACTGCAGGTCCCAGACTTCGATCCATCAGGTTTTGTTTGTCAGCCATGTCCGGGACAAGAGCCTTTCGATTGCATGCTCTGAACCTTGACTCATGCATGATGCCATTCTGAAAAAAAGTTTTTTTTTTGTTAATTAAAAGCTCCTTTCGAATTAGTTCAAATAAATCAATATTAGAGAATTATTTTTGAGGCAAACCGATTACTGTTAGTTACCTATGTATTTAATTCACTATAATAATGATAATGTTAATTTTGGGTTTCCTGCAAGAAAAAATATTAGTACTGCCTGATCACTACTTAATACTACTCCTGTCGGTTGATATAACGAAGAAACGAGCCCATCCTTATCCTTCTCCCTATTCGAAAAATGTGATTTTTTTTTAAATTATAATTATAAGAACCTCACCTCACTGTAATACATGTCAATTAATTGTGAAAGTTTAAGTTCGGGGAAATCTTTAGCATAAGCCTGCCCAAGTTCACTGAGTGCAAGGCCATCTATTCCTCCTCTTATTTCAGCATCGGTGAGCTCCAAATTAGAGTTGCGTTGTAGGAAATAAAATCTTCTAGCTTGAGTGGTGTTCCAACCTCCAGAAGCACCAACAGTGATTTGGCTGCCACTTGTTCCTTGTCGTATTGCCGTTTCGGCTATATCCCCTGTAAAGTAATAAGGGCGTTTATTTTTCGGCTTTGTATTCCTAATTAACCTAGGACCTCAATAGATTAACTTTTTAACGATGAAATGTTCAGGGTGGTTTATTGGGCGGAAGAGACTAAGAGCTAAAGACGGTTCCTTTTTCTTTATTATTATTTTTTATATTAATTATGTTGGTACAGTCGGCCGCAAATTGAACATTCTTGTCGTTCATATGAATTTCAACCTCTTGACCGACCGTAGGTATTTATATTATGTAATAAAATAGTGCCTACCATACTCTACCTGCCAATGTAGAAGCGTATCTATTATTGACTACCAAGGTGTTGTCAGTATAATCTTTCCTGACCCCAACCAGGTCTGACACGAGAACATTCTGTTCTTCCATGCCAGATGCTATGCCGGCGATGACTGTGCCCATGGCAACTTCGCCCCAATTCGTCAATACAACACCAGTTTCGATTGGACAGTTACTAACTCCCATTATTTGGCGACCATTTAAATCCTTCGCTCCACTGAAAACAAATCGATTTGATAATTGTTATTCATAATTTCCCTGCCCTTGCCCTTGCCCATTTGAAATTCGCCATTCCGCCATTCATCTCTGTCATTCATTGTCTTTGCAGTTACACCTTTCACAGACATAATTATATTATTTTACACAGTCCATCCATACATCCTTGAGTGGTCCTCTTCCTTTCTATCCATACACATGCATACTCATAATTTTCCTTGTTACACGGATTTCATCCCTCCTCCTGTCCATACCATCTTAATCTGCAAATGTGAAATCCCTTACTTAGTGTCAAATACCTCAACGTCTTGGGTCTTGTCGAAAGCTTTTAGTTTGGCAGATTGTGCTGATAAGCCCGTCAAGTAATTGCATGTCCATTCCTCATCTCCTCTAGCGTGAGAATAGATGCTGCTTGACAACATGTGATGTAGTGCACACTGAAATAAATACATTTGGGATAAACGAAATAATATTTAAAGAAAAAAGGGGTGTATCCCACTATTTCCATTTTCTATTGCTATTGTTATGGTTACGCTCAGCACATTGCAATGGAAAACGGAAATAGTGGGATACACCCGAAAAAAGAACCCCTTATCATGGGACCACATAGGAAATATCTTCTTTTCAATACAAAGAAATCATCAAAAACGGTTCATAAAACACAAACATAAAAAACATAAATACGGTCGAATTGAGAAAGACTTCTTTTTGAAGACGCTTAATAAAATAAGTACCTAAGAAGGCACGAAGAGACACTTTATAAGCAAATTCCCACCAAGTTAAGTCAAATCTAAGACATTCGGAATTTTCTGTACGGAATGCTTCTAAGTATAGGTCACGGATAAGTCAAAAGCACAGCTGTGTTTTTGAAATCGTAGACTAGCTGTACCGCGACCAACGTTATATTATGCCTATTATAAAACTATATTATATTATTACACGTTAAATCTTTCTTAGTCCAGGTACCCAATTACTCTGATACTTTGTAATTGTACGAGTATGAAAACAACAAACCTTTTCTTCGGATCCGACCACTTCGTTTGGTAGCTTATATTGATTATCTGGTATGAGTTTTGTTAACAGCAACCTGTTCTTGTAAGCTGAAAATCCGGTTGGGCTGAACGGTACGATATTTTCTATTTTTACCACTGTGGGGTCGTATATTATTCCATCTTGGCGAAATCTAAGAGAACAAATTACAAAAACAAATGATTGTCGATAACAGTACAAAACATACATGATCAAATTCACATTCATAATCCCAATTAATGGGAAACACGGAACCATCGTGGATATCGTCGTGCCTACTAATGGTAGAGTAGACAAATTGGTCCCCATCGTCCATTAAGAAAACAGAAATCTTATTGTAAAGAAATTTTAATGCGATCCAGCAAATATTTCATAGGTTATGAAGAGTTTCACCCCATTCTAATTTGCTAGATGTCTCTGGTCCATTGAGTGGCTTGTAAACCTAGTTTTTGCATTGTAATCTGATATCCGACTATCTCAAACGTTTTATAATTCCTAGCTTATTGGTATGTATAAATACAACATCAAAACATATAACTTACAATTGCACGATTCCTGTAGAAATTTGTCTCAAGTCACCAATCGAGTTGGGATGATCTTCTATTTTCCTTAATATGTCCAAAAAAACTGGCATAGTCATTGGAGGAAGATAATTTCTGTTGATAAGGTTCGGTTCACTGTAGCATTCTCTTAGAAACGATGATATCACTGCGTTTTGAGCTAATACGTTAGCTACGAGATATGCACAAAAAATAACTAATTGCAAAACCATTGACTTCATTCTTCCAGATCACTTTTATCATTCGTTACTTCATTATGTATGCACCCATTAATAGATAATCTATTTAAATTTTTTTAAATACAATAACGATCTACAAAAACAACACACATAGGCATCACTGAATCATGACTAGGGCAGTCAGAGTCGGCCCTTATTGTACTTGAAAGGACGAAACAAAAGCCCACAATCTTATCTGTATCAGTGTGGTTTATCTAACATTATCAGGCGATTGCACCGTGCTACCAAAGTTGGTACTTACCTGTATACTTGTTAATCATTGCTGACCTACTATTCCAAATAACTGTGAGTTATCGTTACTTACCTTAGCTGGTCCTATTTAAGTGGAAACTACGAAAACAATATCATAAAATGTAAAATGAAACGTTGACCTAACTGCTTATGCAAATCTTTTTATTTTATACCTGAATGTGTAACTCTGTATATCAATAATGTATGTATCTTGTTGACCAAAAATATACTTATATTTGTATCTCTTGCGAGGGTAACTTAACGACGCGGCGTAGTACCTATTTGATTTTTTTTAAACACAGTGAACATGGAAATTAAAACTGCACCGATGTTGTATAATTCATGACTAATAGTTAGATTACCATGGATCAAAGAAAATTACATTAAATTGTTCATCAATCATCATTATAAATAATAAAACAATAGGTATGAGATATGAAAATCAAAATTTATTGCTAATAAAATTAGGTAAAGCACTTCGTATTTATTAAACCATGTCTGCAATTTCTAGCATTCAACAATTTTACAATATTTCATCGTCATCATGATTAGAAATTTAATAGAGAGAAGTATTTTTATTACAAAATTCTAGTGTAATTTAATAAAATGCATCTATTTTTACTTTAAAATGTTCAATCTCACAACTTTAAAGTCGTAATGATAATGGTGGGTAAGAAAATTACAAAAAAAAATAACTTAAATCAAGAACGCTTAAATCGTATTTGATCACAAACTAAGTAGATACTTATCTCTATACTTAACTTAAATTACTGAAAATTCGTTTGTACGTGGGCAAATTAAATATATAGTCCGCAAATTCAAATTGTCTCCATGTTCCCCCATTGTATAGAGTACAAGGTGATGGTTGTCATCCATTGCTGTTCTTCTTTGTAATAAACCAACAAGTATTGGAACGCCATTCAGCAATTGACTGACTATCTCACCATTGAAAAGCCTTCGACCGTATTGTTCTGAGCATATTTGGGCTCTAAATAGTTTGGCACATTGTGTCACAAAATTACACATAAAGATAAATTATGACATTTATTACTACCTAATTTATACAGAACACACATTAGATAGGTAATATGATAATAATGAATAAAGGTTTCTCGTTTAGCCGATAACCTACTAACTCCTTTGCAAGTGGGTTACTTATTAAGATTATTAACTTAGATCTTATTTATAACTTGTTAATAAGAGCGTAGACGCATGCCAGTAATACGATTATGAAGCTAGCTATGTTGCACCGTCCACTGCTGAAGCAGCCAAACTCTTCGATTTGTATCTGATACCTCACGTCGTAAGGGAATCGGCATAGATGAGTATCTGAAACGAAAACCAAATCTTCATCAATTCCTGACGGATATTATCAGGGAATCTAAAAATGCAGATAAAAGAACTTAATTATTAGTCGATTATTATCAACAGCCAAAAATAATACGCATTTGCTACCAATCGGCAAGTATTCGAACGGGAGCCTTCGACTGACCTCTTGTCACCATTTATTAGGAGTTCTTACGTAAATAATATTATTCCCGAGCCCATAGCCTACAATACAGAAAGCAGGAATGGACAATATTTTATGAATTATTTCTTGACAAAGCTTTATACGAGCTTTATTTTCACTCCTGTTCAACAGTCAGCATACTTAGTAGTCGATGGGTTGTTCTGGTTACGCTGTTCGCGGGGAGCTGGTTCTCATTTTGATATGGCTAGTTAGGATTCCCTCGATTTAGGCGGATTTAGCCTGCCTGGGTAAATTACGGATCAAATGGTGAATTTTTCCAGATTAAAAAAAACCTATTTAAGATGGCTATTTGGGGGGAGCCCAACTCATGTACACATTATTGATTTGCTAAACGTTTTATACGAACCTGTACAAACGGCGGTGGTGGTTGTAGTACCGGCAGTATCGCTTTGAACTGAGATGTACAGATCCGGACAAGTGTTGATGGTATAGTATCCGTTGCAGGCATTCTGCAGGCTGATTTCGATGTTGCCGTTGGTGGCCAGCGTCTGGCAGGTTACAGTGTTTGCATTTTCGGCTGTAGTGTTGGTTTGCCTGTAAAATGTATACCTAGTCTGTAATAGTCCGAAGCCTACGAAGAATAATAAACGGGAGATTGTGTGTACCTATGCATGTAATGAACGTAGCACGTAGCAAATACTAAAGTATGTATGAAAGTTAAAAAAAGTTATAAATAAAAGTACTATTGTCATATTATTTTCAAATATTTTCTAATTGTAAACGTTTTTACGTCGATGCCATCAAAGTTGCAAAGATATAACTATTATAAAACCTACGCAAGAAATGTTCAGCTTATTTTTTTTCGTATCGAAATATTGATTGGAGTCAGTAAAGGTCGTGCCATTGTTACTACAGTAGTAAAATAGAGTACGATATACAGAAGATTTGTTAGCATTTAGTAGTTATTAGTTTACCTGGGCTGAGCCACTTGTCTCGAATAGCAGACGATGAGACTGCCAGTGCCGCCAGTAGAACGCGTGACTCGGACCTTTCTATTGTCATTGTTGTAGTAGAAGTAATTGGATGCGACGGTATAGAAGTTAATGTAACCAGGCTCTACGAAGTCATCAAACTGCCTAGTTCCGGAAGACGTCCCAGAGTTCCACACAGAACCGCAAACTGAACTTACAACTCTTCTGTTCACTGTTAGAAAAAAAATCAATATTAGAACTTGCCAGTACTACAGTATTACTTGACCAAAATAATAAAAAAAGTTCTTACCTTGTCTGATTCTGTTTATGAGTTGATTCAAGTTTGTCTCCAGATTTACACCGTTATTCGTTAGCGTAACGGTCATTATATCGTTATGCATATCACGCACTAAGTTCCAAAGATTGTTTGCCTGATTGGAGGATGTTGCATACAACATTCTTAGATCTGCAAAATAGGTAAACGGTTAGGGTGATTAATTATACTGTATTTTGAGTAGACGAAGTAATTTCACAAAGTTTCGTTGAAAAATGTGGTGATTGATTTTGACCTTAAGTGACAAGGTAATAATTTAGCTAGTACGTTTATACTTTTCCATAAAATCTAATTAATGTGTGATGTACAGCTCAACAGTTTCTTACCAGGTACTGTCTCGTTAAGCTGTCTTGCTTGCTCATAAATCTGATCATTGTTTTGTAGATTTCCAGTATTGATCAGGAACAATAAAACAGTAGAATTTCCTCCTACGTAGTTGTGAGTTTTCTCATTCTCCAGTTCTTCCATCATCAGATTATGAACATTCGTGTAAACTGTCAAAAGGTTTACACCTACTAACACTGAAAATGAGCAAAATTATGTTAACTATTTTTTATTACTGTTCTTTCCATGCTTCCGTCCGAATCTCGATCGAAAAAAATATTATTATTCCAGCTGTTTTATACATTAAACAGCGTAAAAGTCTCAAGGATATGTGAATACGAAAATGTTGGTCGATGGACTAAGACCAGAAGCGTTAAGGACAGAGAGTACAAGATGCGAATTTGTAGTCTTTTTGCGCCACGGAGGTAAACTAGGATAACAACATACACACAGCACTTTTGAGCCCCAATTATCAAATCATAAGATTATTTTTACCTGATAAAGATTGTAGTCTTAAATGAATTGTAGTAATTTACGAATATATTGGAAATAAACTACTTACAAGACTGATGTTTCGTGACGGTGTATTCGGCGTGGAAATGAGCTGGTGAAAACGTTTTGTTGATGACAACACTGCCGTCGAACGCACTGAGGATTGTAGCACTGGAGCCATACTTTCCGACTTCAATGCGGTCCAGGATGTGAGACACCGCCGGGTATACGGTGTCGTAGGGCCACGAAGCATCCAGCACAATGTAGAGGTTAGTCCTCAATCGATAGTCGGTTGCTGTGGCCGTGGTTCCATCACAAGTCACGTCGTTTAAGCTGTAAGCTGTAAAGATTATTATAGAAATTTGAAAAAAGTTAATTATTTCTTTGCCTAGTTAGTTTATAAATTTTAGTATTTACCCATAAGGTTGGTGTTGGGAGAGTATGTACTTAAAGTCAACTACACTTTAGATTATGACAGTATTTATTACTTATTCGTGGGATGAATAATATTTATACTCGTTCAATACAGAAACTAATCCTGCAGATGCAGTACTGACTATGCACTCTCTGTTTTGGTCGGCAGTAGCTTCGCTCGCTTCAGAATAATATCCTCACTCTGCTCGAATACGTTTCTAGATAGAGAGATAATACTCACTGCCAAAGTTAGACACGGCGCTTGTGACGAGATTCTGCATACCACTAGTGACGGTAGCTTTCAGCGGAATATGTGTGTCTAGAGCTGCACTAAATGCAGTAGTTTCCGCCACAAGAGTATTGATGCTAATGTATTGGTTCCTCAATTCCTGTCGGTTACACGCCCTTAGTTGTGTATTGAAAATACCATTCTGAAAAGAAAAAGCAACATTTAAGTACTTTGTATCTTTTGTTTTTTTTTAACTTAGGCAGTTAAATCCTCCCTTTTTTAAACATATTTCTAATTCAATACGCCACTTACTCTGTCTGAATAGTACATATCCAAAAGCTGAGATAACTTGAGAGAACTGTATGTAGTCAATGCAGAAGTAACGGTCGATCCAAGGATGAAGCCATCGATGCCTCCTCGGATCTCTGGACCGGTCATCTCAAGATTAGATTGACTCTGGAGCATGTAATATCTTTTTGCTTCTGTACTATTCCAGCCGCCAGATGTACCGATTTGAATGTTGCTGGTCGCTTGTGTTCCTTGAATTAGTGCAGCTTCTGCCAAATCACCTGAAATCAATATAGTTTGTTGCTTTTCATTTGATCCTCCACTTTTATATTATGAACAAAAAACAAAGTAATTTTGATAAAAATTCCAAGATCATAAGTATATTTAGTAGAACCGATCTACATAATTATGTGTATTTTACCTGAAAGTGTAGCAGGATAAAGCGATGTGACATATTGTTGTATACCGCTCAAGTCCGAGCTGAGTTGACCTCCCTTCAGTATTTCTGACAGTGCAACTTGCTGGGCTTCAGCACCAGCCGCTATACCGGCAATCAGGTTACCAGCAGAAACGGCACCCCAGTTAGTCTGGACCACACCTCCGAGTATTGGACATTGACTAATCATAATCTGACGCTGTGATTTTGTATCCAAATTACTGTAATCATTAAACTCCACGTCGTCCTTCGGGTTGTACTGGTATTGGGTTTTTCTCAGTCTATAAGAAAATTATAACTTTAGGTTAATAGTTAATTCGTAGGTACTAGATAAATTGCGTGGATAAGGACCCCGAGCAATGTTCGGGGTCGAAACGTGTTTGGTTTATTTAGAAAAACAGAACAGGAAGATATTTACAGGTCCCGAGGGATCCTCAGAGCTCTGTACTGCGCCAGTTGACTACAACTGGATTCGTCGCTGCGTTGTCGCCCGTCGACTGTCGTGGACAGCATGTAGTGGAGGGCACACTGAAAGGAAAATAGAAACAAATTTATTCGAATTATGGCCATAAAGCTTTAGCTATATAGTTACTTTCTTTTACCACAGTTCACTACTACAGCTCTTTGTCCACTCTTGCAACAAACTCATGACAATGATAGACCAAATAAATCGAGGGGTACTTTAAAAAACCATAGGGGGGAATGAATAGTAGCTACAGCTTCAGGGAAGTCGGTTCTTTTTTCTTTAAAATTATCACTACAACAATTTTATTGAACTTACTTACCTATATCTGAAAAATAAATAATAACATACAAAAAATGTCATACTCACAGTTAATTCCGAAGAGAGTGTAGTATTGGCCAAGATGCCAAGGCTGTTGGGGATGAGCTTGGTGAGGAGCAGCCGGTGGCGGTAGAAGGAGTGGAAGGAAGCAGAATACGGTAGCACGGTGGCGACGGAAGCCGTTGACGTTGTCGTACCCTCGTCCTGGTGGTTCTGGATACCGTCTTGACGATAGCTGATTATGAAATAATAATTGTAAATATTTTTATCGGAAAAAAATTGAAAACTATTTTCCCTTCAAAATCCGTATCCTGTGCCCACCTAGGATGTAAAGAAAGTACCTACTCGTCTTCGTCTCTCTTCGGTAGGTACTTATATATTTCAGTACAACGCGATAAAAAAAGACGATTTATTACAAGTACTGCATAAAAGCTTATCTTCATCCCTAATAACTTAAGATCGCCTTTTAATGTTAAATAACATAAAATAGTTAGCTAGGCATTCGTAACGTTTTAATATCGAAATAGTCGAATAGTCTCAAACGACCAAGTTAAGTAAGTTTTTTTTATCGTAAAGACCATTAAAGTACATTAATAATGTGTATAATAATGACGGGCCCGTTGGTGTAGTGGTCAGCATGTCTGCCTCTTCTACATAGGGCCGTGGGTTCGATTCCCACCGCTGGCAGGTATTTAGGTGATGAGCTTTTAAGTACTTGTTGGATGTGTCTGGGTGTTTTATTTATATAAGTATGTATTTAAAAGAAAAAAAAAAGTATTTAATTGAGTATATTTCGTTGTCTGATTTCCGTAACACAAGTGCTTTAGCTACTTAACATGGGATGAAGGCAATGTGTGTGTTGTTGTAAAATGTATTTATTTAATGTCTTATTGATACGTACGTGTGTAAGAGAACTGCAGCCGTCTGCCTCAAGTTCATGTTGACCGATGGGTTGTCCTCTATTTGCTGGATAATGTCGATAAGGACAGCCACAGTGCTTGGTGGAAGGTTGTTCCGGTTGACCAGGGTGGGGTTCTCGAAACACTCCCGCAGTTGTGGCGCCACGCTGGTTTGCGCCGTGAGCTGGCCGTGACTGTTGCCCAGCAACAACGTCGCCACTAATAGTGGCCACAACATGGCTGAAGACAAAGAATTATAGAAATAATTTACTATGTAGCTCGTTTATCCTGATTGGCTAATCAGAGTAATCAGATTACACAAGTGAATCCTAAGAAAAGTTAAAAATAGTGTGTGGAAGTTAGAAATTGAAAGAGTCTAATGGTCCTAATTGTAATGGTAAAGTGATAACATATGATGGTTATATAAATCTTTTTTATTTTTTATTTTAAATAATTCTGAATAGTGTTCGGGGCTGCTACACAACTCTTTAGTTGTATAGCTAGGGTTAAACGTTTGAGGGTTTTGCATCCTACATTAAAAGTTACCTGCCTGTGTAATTTTTACTATTTTAGATTCAATATCTTTTATATTATTCTTGACAAACGTTGATTATATTAATTTATAGTTGTAACTCGCTATTTAGTTAGTCGGTGCCAATCCCACATAACCCCGCCTCTGTCTCCGCAAGCGGTGAAGTATCCATAACGATTTTCCCCACGACAAATAGAAGGATAGAAGTACAAAACAACAGGAGTGTCAAATATATTCTAAAAGATCATAGCTGTGGTATGAATCTTACTTGATGCGGCCTTATAATCTGAAATTAGGGCCATATTTGAGCCCGTCAGCGCTAAAGTGTCCTAATCCTAGACCAATCAGTATGAAGATGTACAGTTTTTAGAATAATGAGATTGACTTATGTGTGTAGATATTTTATGGTAGCTTATTATTGTCCAAATGTTTATTCTTAGTAATTAAAATTATGGATTATTTATCTCTGCCTCAAAGAGCATTTGTCTCTGCTCTAAACGTGTTCGTGTAAAAGAGACAAACTATTCTTAAGCTACACTTTAGTACGGATTATTATTTCAGAATACGGGCCTATGATACCTATATCACTTAAACTTTTGCGCTCGATTTTGCACATTCACATACTAGGTATATTTCAGCAAAAATTTCGTCGTTATTAATTGTAATTTAAGTTGTAGGTTAAGTGAGTTTTTTTAAATCCATTAAAATAATGCGTTAGTGCGGAAATTCAAGAAACTGTCAGGTCTCTTTAGCCGTGAAAAACGGTAGTACAAGTACAGTAATTCATACAACATTAACACAATGCAGCAAGTGATAAGTTACAACACAAAAGCTAAACTCGAAACATTGAAAGCAGGTCATATTTGAGCGTAGATTATTTTTCCAAGAAACATATAATATCGTAGTTATTTTATCGATTTATGATAGATAACAATTGTACAGACATGCGGTATAATACATTTACATTCTTGTACTCGATGATTCAGGACTTTTTAGAATAAATAGGTGGATAAACACTGGCTAAAAGAAAAGGGATAGGTTGTGTTATCACGCCTAGCTATGACTAAGTATTACAGAATGCTTCCGTGTGGTGACGGCGAACAGAATGCATGTGTCACCACCCCAGCCCATCTTTTCCCGGCATGGGGGTCGTAAGAGGCGACCGAGGAGCTCTCCAGAGAACGGGCAGTAGCGCTCTCTGTGATTTAAACCGCTACACCACTGCGATCGCCAACCCGCCTGCCAAGCGTGTGCGATTACTGGCATTTCACCCCAAATGATGAAAATCATTGGGGGAGGCCCTCGTCCAGCAGTGGACGTTATGTGGCTAATGATTACAGAATGCTACCAATATTATACTAGTAACAAAGTTTTTGATATAGGCAATTTGCTTAGTTTGTTACTTTTCCACGGAAAAAATACTGAACGGATTTTACCGAAACTTGCGAGGGATTATAGATTATAGGTAATCAGTTAATACATACTTATGATATAGGCAATATTTTATTATGAAATTTTACGCATAGACACCGTCTTGAGGCACACATTTAATAGTACATAATTTAAAAAAAAGAACCGACTTCCCGATGAGGCGATAAAAAGATCGCTTTATTAAAGCTTCTCTCGATTTATCGTGTTTAATTAATAATTATTTTTTCCTACGAATCTCGTCTGAAATTGAAGGCTCATTGTGGCGCGGCTTTGGTGAGGCCTATATCCAGGAGTGGACGATAGTGCACTGACATGATGGTTATCATATACTTTCTTAATTATATTTCCCTATACTACAAGTTACATTTCAGGACCATACAGGGAATATTGACAGGTGATTATGCTGTGTACAAAAGTCAGGTCATTCATAGTACTAATGAATGTGTCTCAAAAGGTACCTACTATTCAAGCAAACTTTTTGCAGTCCCTGCTTTAGGAAGCCTACAGGAAGAAAACCGTAATACTTTCCAATATTCAATGCGAACGATCAAGCACTTATAAAATAATAACGCAAAATATTTTCTTTACTCACCGTCTACGTTAATTTCGCGTGTGCCCAAATAAAACAAAACTCACTAAGATCAAGTAATCCACAATGGGGCAAAGTTGCGCCGCATTTATCACAACACCTATTAGGTATAGAAATGTAAAAGTGAAACTGACTATGCCAACCGCACCCAGCCCTTGCCAACTCATGTGAAATAAAGGTTCTAATGATAAGATAATGAAAAGGAGGTCTAGATAAATTTGTTGACGCGAGCGCGCCGGTTTCGTTCATTCGTTCGCTGGTTGTGTGGACAGAATTTGTGTCACAGTTTCAGGAAATTGTGAGCTCAAAATTGTATAAGAATTTCATACATTGAACAGGTCAGCTTATAGCGCTGCGTCACAGTTCTCTGAGACTGCCGTTGTACTAAGCTTATCGGATTGGATATCATTTCATTTTTGTCTAAACGATTACGATTGGTAGGTGTATAAATGTATTGCATTTAGGTATAAAACTATTAGGAACTAGGTTATGTGGTCGAGATGAATATTTATAAATACGAAATTAAGTAATTCACGTTTTTAGGCGTGTCTGTCTGGCACCTATCATTGTTACACTTAGTATTCTATTCATGTAATAAATATATACTAAATATAAAATGCACATGTCGCAGTGTTTGTTACCAAACACCTCCTTAACGGCTGGGCCGATTTGTATGAAATTATGTCTGTATGTCGAGTAAGCAGGACTGTCAATCGCCTGCCCCGGATTATTTTCTGTTAATTTATTGAAAAAATGGTAAAACAACGTTTGCCGGGTTAACTAATATCTATATACATACATAGTATAACATTATAAAGGGGCTTCGTATTAACAACACAACGCTACACAATATATTTAATTAATAAAACAATGGTCGTAACATAAAAATGAGTTTCACTCCACAGGACTACAATAAAAAAATGTGCAAAAACGCT
>SJJU01004998.1:0-19378 GCA_012932125.1 Conopomorpha cramerella
ACATACGCTGAAGGCCAAATATTGTCATCGGGTGTCTTTCAACACATCGTGCGAGTATTGTGTAGAATTTAAGAATATTTTAGAACAGTCGAGAAGTACTCGGAACATAATTTAATAACATGGGCGCCAACAATATTATTCCTACATCTAAGTATTAAACACGGAGCAAAAATAAATACGAATTTAAGTAAAAGTGCTAATTAGAATTAATTAGAAAAAACCGACACATTGACTAACAATAAATAATACTAGTGTAGGTGGTATATTGCTTTTTTTTACTATAAAATATAATGAATAATTAAGTGTATATTAGCGCCATCTGTTGGTATAACTTCACACTGCGTTGTGTTATTTTAGGATGTCGTCATCGTCGTCGCGTTTAGCGGCCTCAAGGTTGTGATAATGACGTCTAAGTAACATTTATTGCCGTTAGATGGCGCTTACATTATTTTGTAAGTACAGAAAGTTCGTCGCCTTCGTTTTTAGGGAAGAGAGTTTCTAAATATGTTTTGAAAACGCATTTATTATTCAGAAACATATTATTAAACAACATCATAACTGTTCGTACTTACACTAGTACTTATGGCACATAAAAGTAGTCAAAGAATTTATATGTCAAGAATCTAATATAGTAGTAGGTACTATTTTGCGTGAAGTACTATTTTGTGGGAATTAGGAAGTTACGTTCCGACTAAACGCCCACGTATTTATTATTATACTTACTTTATCTAGGTACCTGTGTGGATTACTCATCACATCACAATCACTATTGCCAAAGACATAACAGCAGGAACGAAACAATTCCAACTTTTCTCAAACTTTTTTTCCAAAAGGTCGGGTATAACTTAGTGTTTAACATTTCATATTTTTTGCAAATATCAAAAAGCATTTTCATAGATAAACAATCAAACATTTTAATATGCGTAGCCAGTAAATAACAAGGTTATTTTTATAAAATGTTAAAACAAAATAAAAGCATAGGTACTTATAAGAAAGTAAAAAAAAAAAAACAAATCTATGCTACAACCTACAACATTGGGCGACACAGATTTACCGGTTGGTTCCAAAAACATTTATTGCAAAATCTAATTAGTTTAAAAAAATCCTACCACCTATACTTAATACTGCCAAACTACTAATACCTGCTGTAAAATAGGTACTTATATGTGGAAAACAAGACGTTATTTGGAATTCTCGTATTAGGACACTTGGGTTCAATTGGGCATCTAAATTGATGAGATTCTTGAATCTGTAATTGTTCTACTTACTTTATTTATTTATTTTAAAATCGTTATTGCACAATATTACAAATGGCGGACTTAATTCTACTGCATATTTTACCAGTCAACTAAAGTTGTGGTGAAAAGTTATGTGTGGAGCAGAGAAAATTTTACAATTAAATTAAAACTACCTAACCGATTATAAAACTAATTAAACTATCTTTGCTCGATGAACAAACACATACTTACTTAAAAAATAACATTTCAAGCATTCCATTTATTTCGGTACTTAAAAGAATATTGAAATCCCAACAACACACACCCATAGGTAACAACAATGTAAGTAATAGAAGTGATCACGAAAATTCCGAGAAAACCCCGAAAGAAGGATATAGCGAAAAGTTTATTAATATCATCCTGAGGGAAACAAGTGTTGCATTTTTCCAAGTCGCAAACCTCTATCGAGGGTTGGGTGTTGCTAGGCAACGCGCCGGGAGGTGCCGACGACCGACCGATGTTCCTTCCCTACGACCCTACACACCGTGCCGGTTCATTCACAAACAAAGCACGGAATGTTACATCCAATACAATGCGATTCTGTGACGATCCTGTTCTTATTTGGAACGTAAATTACAGAATAGAAAAGTACTATAGCTGTGTATTTGATTAAATGCAGAGTAGGTATCAAAGGACACGTAAAATTCGTAAAATCGACACGCTGTATAACTGTTTAAACCTATCCAAACCCCGAAATCTACTGTAAACTTGGGGGTTTTAAAATATTCTTAAACGTAATATTTATTCTCATGAAATGGTTCTTCAAATAAAACAAAAACGGTGTTGCAAATTCTTAAAGGGGTAATCTTTGCGCCAACAAAAATCATGCAGTAATCATTAAAGGAATAGCTGTGCCGGAGATTAAAATTAACACATTTAGCAATGACTGTGTTCACGCTAACCCCCCGAATTTCATGACTAACACAGACTTGAAGGCCCATCATAACATATTATACGTACGCTTAGCCCAAAATATGCACAACATCTGTATATACTTACTGCGTGTAAAAGGACCCCGTGCAAGCGTTATTGGGCTCGTCAATATGAACAACTTTTACTATTCAAGAGTCGGACAACGTTTCTAAGACCATTATTCTGGGTCCTTTTACACTTGGTATGCTAAAATAACCTGAAGAGATATCGTAACTTCAGTTTGAGCTTTAGTTGCCATAACCTTAACCCAGACAATTTAAAAACTCTTAAAATATTTCGCTCGAGCATTCCTCGACTGTACTTACAATTAACGTCGGTGTGGGAGAGGACTCGACTAATAGAGTCCCAGAGGAAAAGGAATTCAGTTAGAGGTCTAATTTCAGCATAATTACCTATCCTACCCCACTTGATGGATGAACTTCATGCGTCAGTTATGAATTTAACCGTGTACATATCCATAATTGGGGTAATCTCGCTTCGTTAATTATGCGTAACAAGTCATACATTTTGAAGTAAGTAACTTGACTTCAGTAACTTAGTTATCGTTGGGTTTAATAAATTGGTTTAGGAAAGGTACAGTATAGATCATTCTGAAATTTGAAAAGTAAGAGGTTAAATTTGGTATGTTAATGAACTAAGTACTAAGCTAAGATATTAGTATCTAAAGTAACTTTTATAATTGAGTTGTTTATCCCAAGAGATATTGGAGCCGGGTTTGCGATTGTGATGGTCTGGTCACTTATCAGAAAAATCCCTAGAAAAGGTAACTTATATCCAAATAGCAAGACGCTTGAAAAGAAGTCCACAAAGAGAGCAAACTGGGTGGCAAGGAGAGAAGAATCATTGAATCACATGGTACATTACTCAACCGGCACAATGGAGAATGAAGGAATTTTAAATCGGATCATTATCTGTGATGAAAAGTGGATCCTGTACCATAATCGTAAACGTTTATCGCAATGGCTGAACCCTGTTCAACCAGCCAAATCTTGCCCCAAATTGACTCAAAAAAATTATGTGTAAGCTCACTGGCTGGACTAGTGTCGGTGTCATTCACTATAGCTTTCTTAAATCTGGTCAGACGATTACGGCTGATGTCTATTGTCAGCAACTGCAAATCATGATGGAAAAGCTCGCTGTTAAACAACCGAGACTTGTTAATCGCTCTACGCCTCTGCTGCTTCAAGACAACGCTAGACCACACAAGGCCCAACAGACGCCTACCAAATTATAGGAGCTTCAATTGGAATAAGACAACCACCGTTCTCTCCGGACCTTTCTCCAACAGATTGCTATTTTTTTCTTCTCCAACAGATTGCTAAGTTTGGATAACTTATTACAAGGAAAAAAAATCATTTCCGATGAAGCAGTCCAAACCGTCTTAAAAGATTTCATTGATTCCCGTCCGAATGGTTTTTTTGTAAAGGGATCACTGAACTAACTATAAGATGGCAATAGTGTATATGTTACAGTTAAAACCGGGTTTTAGATAGAACGCGTCTTTCCTAGTTAGAACTAGTTTTTACTTAATTCCTTTGTTAATACTAGAAATACCCAGTTAAAACTAGAATTTACCACTGATATATTTGATTTTCAGATAAAACTAGTTATCACATCGAACTGTAGTTAAAACTAGCACTAGATAAACTAATTTGAAAATAAAAACAATATGCTTTTAAAATATTTACTTTAATATTAAAAACACAAAAGAAACATTTTAGAGAACATCGACTTAAATTATTTGCAATAACGATATCTTAATATATAAAAATCCAATGTCATGATGTTTGTTCCCAATGAACTCTTCACCAAGGCTACCGATATTCACAAAAGTTAGCATTTATGTGTAATTTTGTCCAATTCGAGAAATAGGATGGTTTAGATTTCATGACATTCACTGCTGGGCACAGGCCAACCTGGAGGTTATACTATTTTTTTCATATTAATAGTTAAGACAGGACAACGTCATTCGATAGCAATGGTACATATTTAGATTAATAAAAACTATATTAATAAGAAAAAATCGCCTTTATGTTCCTCCCATACAAAACGCCAATTTTATAAGTTAGGACCTAATATTATACATACGAGTATACACTGTACGTCGTGTTCATATAAAGTAATCATTCTTTCTGAAATTAATATTGTTTTCTTCCTTGACAAAATGCGGCGATACGTAGTGATTGATAACGACGTCCTTATTTAAGTCAACGTAGGGAATGATCGATTACTCGCGAGGGCAACGTCACCTCTGGCGCTGAACCAGTACGTATATGAAAATAACTAGCTTCTCTTTTTTTCCTAAAATAAAACCTCGATTTTATCCGTTCATAGGTTGGAGCTCCAAAAATATTTGTAGGATAGGTATTTTCTTCGTTCCGATCATTCTGCAAGTGCTCCGTATTGTTCCTTACTTTCTGATAGCTATATCCTTTGAACGTTTTGATTGTCTTTTAAAACAAGGACTGAAAGAAACCCAATATCAATGTTCTACAAAGACGTAAAGAGAAAAGCAGAAATTTGAAATGAATATCCCGAGACTTCGTTAGACGTCGCACGCATTGTCCGCCGCTGGGCACAATAGTAACTACAATGTCGTATAGCGAGATCGAGACGACAAAGGACTAGTCTTTCCGTTGGACAAAGTCACCGGAAGAACTGGAAATTAATTGCAGTTCCTTCCTGCAACTCGATTACAGTTGCAGACCGAGGAGTCAGTGGCAGGCGCGTGCCAATCTCGGCTTGTTTCATAGTTTACTGAACTGTTAGGAGATTTGTCAAGGGGGCGGGGTGAGCGTTCCGGGAAACGAATAGAAGCGTGATTCCGGCTTTGGCTTTGATCAATTAGTGAACTCTTTTTTTTCACAAAAAAAAACCGTCGCTTTTTATTCCAGCGTGTAACTAGACCCCTCTATATTTTATTGAATTTCACGTATAACCAAAGAAATATTAAATTATTGTTTCGAACTCATTCAGGTGGTTACAGGAACAGGATCATTATCATTTCATAGCCTCTCTGGTATGCAGATTTATCGCATCGTTATATTAACATAATAATATGTTATATAGTGTCACTTGTAACTCGACGTACCTATTCCTGGTGGGGAGCGATAAGAGAGCTCAAATTTAACCCCCCTTAACGTAAGGGCGAAATAATATCATGGTAGCTATTACTTGACTTGCCTACATATAGTTTTAAGAACATAAAGTTTTGTAGGACAATCCACGGGGGAAATTATTATACTGCGCGGTTTACTATAAATCTTTCCTGGTTTCCATTTACTTACATTACTTTGCAATTTAGGAAGACTCCAGGTAGGTAAATTCTAATCTCAGACGCTTGCTTGAATTAGGGCTCAGCAAAATTGTGTTTTCAAAAATACTTTCATATCCACCAGGCATCCTATGAGGGAAATTGAATTTACTTCCTGGCTTCTCCACCCTCCTTGCTTTGTGGCTTGTGGAGAAAAATTCATCTCTTTTGAGTGGATAATCCGTTCAGCAGACTGACGCGTTGAGCGAGGTGCACATTGATCTTAACTTTGTCTACAGGTGTGTTTGGTTTAAACTTCAAACACCTATTTCTCATTTTTGCCTTTCGCAGACAATGGACCCAATAAAGTTTGTTGTAATTTGTAAGTAGTGACTGGCAAGAATACCTATGTACTGTCCGCAAATCAAGACAGATACAAATAAATGATAAAATAAATGTTACAGAATCACAAAGAGGAGATGTTCACTACATAGTATAATAATAAGTATGAACATACAAAAAGGTAGCTATTTCTTGAAAAAAGCAGTGCTTTAGAGAGTTAATGGCCATGTCAACATTTTAGCAACACTGTAGCGGCTCTCTTCACCTCTTTCAAAGCTTTCGCTTCTCTGAAAACAGCGATGTAATGGGTTTCTAAATGCGGTCCATTTCACAGCAAAGTCCACATGGACCTTTCAGCTCACGACCTAGAAAAAGAAGGTCGAGCTGCCACGAGACGAGATGAAGTCAAGGACGCACAGATCTAGGACATTGCCTTTGTCTGCGTAAGAACGAATTCTAGACACGCGCTTTCACACTTGTTTGTGCCGACGAAATGTTCATTCATCTTATCTATACCTATTGATTCTCAAGTAGTTATGTGGATATATTTTTTATCGTACATATTTTACCTATAGGTAGTTGTAATTATAATCTTCTTATACTCGCATGCTTACGGCAAAACTTGACTATTCATTTGGTAGTTACCATCTTTACAAATAAAACATGACGTTAATAACATCTTTTAATATATAAAAATCCAGTATCATGATGTTTGTTCCCAATGAACTCTTCACCAAGGCTACCGATATTCACAAAAGTTGGCATTCAATTTGAGAGATAGGATAGTTTATATTTATTTCGTGACATCCACTGCTGGTCACAGGCCACCCTGGAGGTTATACTAATTTTATATTCAATTTCACATCAATAATTAAGACAGGACGTCGTCTGTCGAGTCCACTAGTGTCAATATAAAATCTTCGTGTAAAAAATTCCTAGTGAAAATTAAAAAAAAAAACATTGTTTCTAGGTAAATAAAAAAAACATTTAGTTTAGAACAATTAATTGAAATGTCAAAACAAATATTAAAGGCGCCCGGACGTAGACGGCCATAACTGAAAAGTAATGAAAGCGCGTCTGCATCCTCGCACCCATTCATCCAGGTTCCAGCAGGTGGAGTCGCTGGCAATGACCCGTGGCGCAGTTACAACAAATCGTTATGTGTGGTGATCGCTTTCACTTGTTTTGTTCAATATGAAAAGTGCTGTTAGAGATGTCTGGATTTGAGGAATTGCGTGTCGGGGTGTAAGAGCATCGGGGTCTACGGCCCGCCACCCTCGCCGCCGCCGCCGCCGCTGTCGCCGCCGACGCCGACGCGGACTAGCGAAGCCTTTGAACGGGGGAACTTTCTGCAACAAATTAATTGACATCTGAAGGCGTTCGTTCGGGTTCATTGGTTCTTTCTCCTCACAATATCGTTGTGCCGTTGACCTACAAATAAGTTGCTAGGGATTTACTCTCTATTATTCTAGACAGGTTGGAGATAAATGAATTTCTGTATCTTTTCTTTTTTTCCTAGCAGAAAACAATTAAATGAACGACAAATACAACGCAAGCGTCTCCGAATTGTTCATTTATATATTAAGTATAATAAGGTATCCTATCCTATCTATCCTGTGATGTCGCAAGTATGTACACGCTAATTCACCATTATTTGTTAGTTTCAGTAGGTGACTTTCACGTCTAAGATGTGACATGAAATATTGAAAGAGTCTTTAAGTACACCTAAAGAATTCAGTAACATAAACTATTACGCAACCACCTGCGACTACAATATTTAAAAGTACCAAATAAATATACTTAGTGCACGGATTATGGTTATATTCACAATGAATCGCTGGCATTTTTTTCTAAAAGCTGGAATTAATTTGTCATCGTAGCCAAAAGACAGTCGACGCCCCCGTCAGTCCCTGAACTCGGCCGTGGCTGAAACTTGAGAGGTCAAGCAAGTGTCGCTGAGCTTTCTACTTTGATAACATTTTATTTCTGACCTTCTATTGAGTAGTGGTGATCGACCTTTTGCTTATTTTTTTGGTCTGGACCAATTTCATTGTGAACATCTGATTCTGAATAATGGAATGGCGTTGCATTTCAAAATGTAAATGAGGCAGATATATTGCCTAGGAATAAATAGGTTGCAAATACTCAATAATAGCACGGCTGGAAGACGGGAACCAGACCGCTTGCCTTCAGGATAACGATCACAATTGCAGCAAGGTTGGTGTAGTTTTATGTTCCAGCTTATGTTTTGCAAGATTTCCATTTTAAACTTCTACTTGTTGTTTTGACCAAGCTACTACAGCTACTTATATCGTAATACATAGGTACTATTAGGTACTTATGGTAATATGGCAGTACGTACTCAAACAAGTATTGTGGTACTTTATTGATATAGGAATTTAATTTCAGTTGGAATCTGACAGGAATCGGTGTCACATAACTAAATAGAACCTCACTAACCGCAATATAACCAGCATCCCGGTTCGACGACCTCCGCGTGATGTATGAATATATGTATATACCTACTTTCATATATATGTCGAGATGTAGCGCTGTTTGTCTGCTATAACTATTCAGCCCTTAGTCAGTAAACATTTCCTGCTTGCACCCCTGTTGTGGGGATGAAAATACTCATAAAATGATGCAGTAAAGTAGATTTTTTTCCAGTCTGTGTTTTGGGAGAGCAGTCTGGCCGCTCGTGGAAATATTGATTATTAGTAGTAAACATATCTTTTACGGAAGCTTACATCCATCGTGATTAATTAATATTTTCACAAATTTTTACTATTTATTCTCTCGAGAGCAGGATATGAAGGAACGAAATCGAAATCAATTCGGAGAAAAACTTACAATCTGGGAATTTCCCTCGCGTGTGCTGCGTAAATGGGTACGGAATATGTGTACGATACCTATCTACCTACACTGTATTACGTAAATTCTTGTTAACATTGTAGGTACTATGGCGAGCGACACGTTTATTTAAATATTTTATCGTAAACTAATGGACTCGACTCCTGTCTTAACTATTAATATGAATATCTAGGGTGGCCTGTGCCCAGCAGTGGATGTCATTATTTTCTTTTATAAGAACCTTCTGCTGTCATTAATAAGCACAACAAAAGAATTAGCGAAATCGGTCCACCCGTTCCGGAGTTATGACATGACAACGAAAAGTGGCTTTTATTTTTATATAATAGACTAGTGGACTCGACGTTGTCCTGTCTTAACTATTAATATGGTTGGCCTGTGCCCAGCAGTGGATGTCATTTTTTTCTTTCATATAAACCTTTTGGTGTCATTAATAAGCACAACAAAGAAAGAATTAGCGAAATCGGTCCACCCGTTCCGGAGATAAGGCATGACAACGACAAGTGGCTTTGATTTTTATATAATAGATTCGAAACGTCGTCGTATTAAAGGTTCACCGACCATTGATCTGTGTAATATGTCTATAATTTCTGATATATTATAAAGAATCACTCCGTCTGTTAGTTAAAATACCTATCAGCTGTCTATTTTCGCATCTCTAACTAACTGATTTAAAGTTGAAAACACAACAAAAGCGCGAAATAAAGATAATCCAAAGATTATCTCTTGTCAAGTCCGCGCCGCCGCCGCTTTTAAACTCGAGACATGAATAAATACTATAAATGCATTTTACTTCTTAAACGTCTTACTTTTTAGTATAATTTTTGTTTTCAGTATTATATTATTTATGTTAACGATAAAGCCCCGAAAAAGAAACTAGCTTAGAGCTCTTGGCAGTCGTCTTTATTGCAAATATCCTCTGAAAGCAAGCAAATAAATGTAAAACTATGTTTTATTCATTATTCATGGCATTCGTTATTATTGCATGAATACTTGATGCCTGAATAAATCGGAATTTTATTAGATTTCGTGGAAAGTGGGCGGCAATGCAAACGGAGCATAACTAACAGTTTTCATCAACGGCTGTATTTCACACTTTGTTATAATATTTGCATTTGACGACATAAAATATGACTTGGCATTACAATTCGCTATTGTGTTAAAATATCGTAAATTCCGCCATAAAAATGTTTTCTAGTTCAAGTATTAAGCTTATTAGGTGGTAGATACGCATAATTGAAACTTACTGTTTCATATCAAATCTATCGTCTCTGTCAGTGAATGTATGTTGATAAATAAACATTGAAGTTCAGTTTATGGTAACTATTTAGACATGAGATCAATACAGCCAGTCAAGAGTCTGGTGTACAACCTTAGGGTTAAACTTCATATGAAGACATTAAGGTTCACAGTTATTTTACCTCTGGCTGTTTGTTGTATGATATTACTACAAAGGTGTGAACGGTCTGTACATAACTTACTTGTCACAATATAATAACTCTACAACTCTACCTTATTGATATTTTATTGACACAGGAAATGTTATCAAAACTGAAAGACAACTTTCGTAGACCGTACATAACAGTAAAATTACCACAGGGAAAAATGTTAACCTACCCTATGAAATAGATTGTTAACAACATGACCGAATTAACCAACTCTTGTACATCGCTCCCACTCTGCCGTTTCCCGTGTTGCAATCTGCGCCCCGTGTGTTCACATAATTTTAAGGGGTGTGTATTGTTTTGTTTGTTTCAAAGGTAGGAAGGGACGAAATGAAAGCTTTCACATTGTTTCCGGCGGAAGCAAACCAACAGACTAATTCAGACACACATAAATTGTACGTTTGCCACTCAAAATTAACTAAAACAAAAGACTGTACAAGTATTTGCGGTTTTGTTGAAAGATAATAATTGGTGTTTGAAATACTTTTAACACAGAATGTTGCGCAATAGCAGTTGTATTTTTGTACTGTGTTCAGATTTGGAATTACCAGTGGCTTGCACACCATATAGGCAAAAAGACACTGTCTACCTTAGTATTTTGGCTACCCGACCTAATAATAGAGATTTTGCTAGATCTTTTTTGTTGTACTCAAGACATAGGCTGACGAAAGTCCTGTGTTTTTTGGGTGAGTAGAGAGGTAGGTACCTATATTTCGTAAAGACAAGCTACCTATACATATGTGTCATCGTTGGGGTTTACTGCCTACCTTGTCATGAAAGCCAGTGCACGCCACTGGGAATTACATTGAATACAAACTGGCTTCCCAGAATAGTGGGTGAAAAATATCATACGTAGAGACCTAATGAGGTTATAGGATGACTATTATTTCTTCTAGTTATAAATAGGATATCGTTTTGTGTGTCTTTATAAAGATACTTATATCTGCACTTTATGTACACAATATCTAGTATCTGTGTATAATAATATAGGATCTGACACAAAATACAGTATATTATATTCATTATTCGAATACGTGAGCCGCACATCCCTCACCCTTCGCGAGATAACTAGATATATTGCCTTCTAAATGAGAAGGTATTTTTTTCCTCCAACACGATAACAGTTTCACTTGAAATTTATCACAATCCCGACCAAATGGTGCAATAAAGAAGATCGAAATTCTAATTTACCGTCACATTATGCACGTTCGAATTATGCTGAAGTTTCAAAGTGGTAATTCACACACACTGGTAATTCTGAGCTTTCTTTTACTGAGGACCTAAACTTTGTTAAATGCAGTTTATAAACGAGACGAAGATTTTTTTTTGAATTGATTAATATCTACCATACCGAAAACAGATCACAGTGGCGTGCAATTGGAGTGGCCTATGTCCAGCAGTGGACAAGTGTGGGCTGATGATGATGATGATGAATATCTATCGAAGTTCAAAGTAGCTTCTTGAGAAATACATACATAGATCTTAGACTAGGAATCCCTGTTACTACTCTTAGCACAAGGAATCTTCCACTTTGATGAGAGAAGAAAGGTTCGATATCGTCCTTGGGTCAATCGTCCAAGTCATTGGGATGGGTTGCCTCCCTATAAAGTATACATACTTCAGCTAAAGTTACATTGCCAAGTAACTGGTATCAGGTCAACGCAGCTTTATTTACACATTGCTGCCATAAATCGACACCCTCGATTCAAATAAAAGATGCGATGCCGTAAATCAGTTACCGGATGCTCATCACCTCCGACAAAACGTTCAGTTTCATTAACACTTTCCTGAGAAGCTCACGTGGCCTTATGGAGTATAAAAACACACAACAGCAAAAGCTCAAACCCTTATTCAAGGTGTATAGGCGAACGAGCTCCATTACGTGTAGGCTCCTTCATGTAAAACGAATCATTAAAACGCCTCGGCAGCCAAGGCTGTAATCGAAATTGGAAATAAATCTCATTAGTCGAAACAATCTGTTCATTCAGTGAAATTCTATTTAAATCAAACAAGTCTGCTGGATGCAGACAACCTTACATTTTTTAGCTTATATAGGTACATGAATATACTTTTTCCTGCTGCATTTTATGTCTTTGATATATTTTCCACTTTTGCCCTCCGTTAGCTTCAAAGTAAAATTAAACGGGTCTCAAGGAAAACAACAAAGATTTTCAGTGCCCAGGCTGAAACTTGAACAAAGGCACCGCTTCCTCGCTACTTATTGATTCGAGTAGGTACCTACTGTTTTTCTTCAATCAAACTCAATTAAAAACTTGAGATTGCACGTTGTGAACTTTTACCTAAGTTTGTCGTTTTCAACGTGGTTATTCTAGGCACATAACAGGAAGATATTATTAGTAATTTTTAGTTCAGCCTTCAAAATGTTGTCCAATGACACTCCAAAATTAACCGAGTTAAAATATAGAGGCGAGTTGAACTGTGAAATTCCAGGACCGTGTTCGCTTGTAGTTAATCTGGTAAATTTCTCTTGAGCAATCAGTCTAGTGTTTGCTGAAACAGATCGTCCGTGCAGCTGGAACATGGCGCGAGTATCCCGGCATGCCAGCTGCGCAAAGTTTGCACACCAAAAATTTGTTTCAAAAAAAGATGAGCCATTGAATTTGGGAAAGTTTAGAACGCTTATTGTTTGTTTCTCTTGGTTTTCTATCAACCAACATTTCTATATTAGTGAAGTCTAAATTTGAATTCGGTTCATTCAATTTTAAATCGGAATAGGTCTTGGTAAAATAATGCTCATTTTTCACGAAGCATATTTATTTACCAATGACTTTAACATTAATTATCTTTTATATTTGCATTACCTATATTTGATAGTTGACTCAATTTACATAAATTCCTGTTGTCGATCGATTCAAATCTAGTAGCAACCTACCTAGTGGAAAAGGAAAATAGGTAGAACAGTTAAAATGTATTAAATAAATATTGTAAAATGTAGAAATAAGTAAATATTAATTAATTATTATTGTTCCACATTGTGTTGTTTGTTGTTTCATGGATATGGATCACAAAAATCCAAAATAAATAAAATAAAAATAAATACACTTCATGCCTTTCAATCCCAATGCGGGGTAGGCAGAGGCATTTGCTTAATAAGCAAATGCCCGCGGTTCACCAAGCGTATTTAACCCAACGTGACAGGGGGTAAGCCCATCGCCGATAGGGTTCACACACCTTGTGGTGTGCGGGTTTCATCACTATGTTGTCCTTCATCGTGTGAGCGTTGCGTTGCGTACATAGGCTTTGAAAAAGAGTCCCATTGGTACACGTCCAGTAGCCGGACTCGAACCCGCGTTACAAGTCAAGTATCCGACCTACTAGACTCACAGACGCTCAAAAATAAATGTTTTATATTATATTACGTAAGTATATATACATTTCATCTAGCATGATTTTTTATCGCGTATCAGAAAGGTCTGAACAGTTCCATAATTAGATCAAAGCAAATTATTGTATACCTATTGCGCTCTGGACTCTGCCCTATGTTGATAATGTTGTAGTGTGTTGATGGATTAGTATGAATTGACAACCAGTCAGTCCATACTAATCACTCTCTCCATACTAATCACTCTCTGACCAAACTTTGTCAAGTAAAATTTTGTTGGTACCCTTCTACTCCACGATATAATACCAATAAGCGGCCCATATTGCTGATGCAAATTGGAAGCAGAAGCACATTCTACTGTCCGAGCGCTGCACCTGCTCCAAAAAAAACATGAATAGTGAAACACGTCCATTCACTGAACCCGTGGAAAATGGGTTAATGAAAAATTTCGAAGCTCAGATATTTGCTATGGAGGCTGTATTGTGCAGTCTCCCAGAAATGGGGATGCGACATGAAAAAGAACTGGTCTTTAGCCGCTTCGACTGACTATTGTTGTGTGTTTTGCTAATGTGAAAAATACTTGCCAATATTTTTGTACATCGTCACTGCAATGCTTTGAAATGATTTCTTTCAACAGCAACGGAGCTATTATTGTCGTATTTGTTCGTTCTTTGATCGAATACCTCACGGGTTTCCCCTGCCGTGTTCAATATCCACTGCATAATTCAGTGTCGTGTCGAGTCATTCTCTAGGCACACTGCTGAAGTGGGTTCTAACGCGGTTCACAAATTCGTGCGCTGTCACAGAAGTACCTGCTGTTTTATTTTTTCGCCGGTCTTTTTTTGCCTGTGTCCCTCGAGCTTTCGACAGGGTGAAATAGATTATGATGATTTATTAATACTAGTTGACCAGGGCGAACTTCCGTACCACTAACAGGCTACCATGACATGTCGTGTTAACTTTTAGCTGAACTAATTTATCGGTTTTCATTGTTTGTAATAATTTCTGTATCTCCTATTCGGGGCGAGACAAATCGTTAACGAATCAATAACCAATGAAAAATTGAGTTCAGAGACCTCGAGTTGATGAGTGTTGTAAACAAACCGTGTTTGTTTATATATATAAGATTAGAAGTGTAGTGATTCACGTGTGACCTATTTCTATTTGTTTCAGTCCTAATAATGGGATCTGTGAGAATACCATTAAAGTTCTTAACTTTTCTGGTTGAAGTCGTTACATGTTTGTTTTATGTTGCTTTTATATTATCTTTGACAATATGTACGTGAATGGTTGAAAATATAATTGAGAAACTTTCGAAGTTTCACATTATCGTAAACAATATCGAATACCTAGTATTTTAGTAAAAACCGGACAATGTTTTAAAGAACTTGTCCTGGCCAGCAGTAGACGTACACAATGGTCTAAGACTCGGAATTGACACGACTTTATCACAAGGCTATCACGGTTGTACTACGCATGTCGAATGTATTTATCATCGCTGTGTCCACATTGTTTAGGAAGAGTCTTGTCTCTGTCCTGTGCGACATACGGCTACAGGAGCGGTATTTGAAACCATCAAAAAAAATATTCCATTCATTTGGAACTTGAAAAACCTTTTATGTGTACTGTTACAATATCCGAAACTGTAACTGTAATTAAGGAGATAACTAAGAAATGAAGATGGATTATAGTGTTAGGATTATCTTCAATGAAACTGCTTTGGTTACCGTCAGAACCGCCGGTCACTAGGCGTATTTCACGATGGAAATCTGTGCATGAGTTGCTGCCCTATTGCTGCTAATTGATGCCTATCAGTAGACAATTGCTGCCGTCATATTTTAGGAGAAAGAAAACATTTTAGAGTGACCGTTCATTCTGATGTCTGAATGGCCGGTCACCTAGCCGCAGTATCTATGCTGCGTGGAATGTCTGAAAATTTTGGTGACCATATATTGTTGCCCATTTGTTGCCGTCAAATTTTATAAACGTAGATCCTATGGCTGTCATGGAAATAAAGATATCAATAATGTTCAATTCAAAAGCGTTCAGCGCCTGACGAAATTAACAGAGCAAAAACGCTCACATTTTAAATTGTTATTTGTTTATTGCAAGGGTTTAGGTCCGACGACGAATGACAGTGGATGAAGCGAAAGAGGTGTGTCAAGATAGAGAGAAGTGGCGCTCCATCCTCTCTGACTACCCCGCAAGGGTTAAAGCGTGAAGATATATATGTGTGTGTGTGTGTGTGTGTGTGTATGTTTAGCTCCCAACCCAACTTTACTGTGGTTCGTACCTTAATTGAAATAAAAATAAAAAAATGGATTAAGAATATATTTTTATTACTAGAAAACACGCGTTAAAACTGATTTTTTTTAACATACATAATGCAATGCGGTACAATTTTTTTATAAGTCCTTACAATCCTCGTACACATATCATCGTAACACTGCCACACGTTTTCCCGTCTACAGTGAGCTCTGTAATGACCCATTGCGCCAATAACAGGCGGGACGAACTCTATTATTGAAGTTAGTTCGTATTCGTTACCCTGTAAAACCAAGTTTGTTGGTGCTTCATGTACAAAAATAGGTTCTTCCGATATTTCAAGACTTACAAGATTCCGTAAGGTCATATCAAACGATTTTATACCATCACAAGAAGTTAGACGGCATGGTGTAATTTCCTCATTGTTTAGCAATGAATTTACAGCTTCTGGAATATCACTTATTCGTTTATTATGTAAAAGTAAAACAGACACTTTCCTGATTACTTTATTTGTTGGACATTTCACATTGGTGCACGACTGTTTTTCTTCAGCGCTGTAAAGATCGCACTCAATCAGGATTCGATCGAAAATATATAATACATTGCATTCACAATTAACTTCAATAACATCTCCTTTTTGAACCTTTTTAAAATATGTTGTAGCAATAATTGATCTAATTTTATAAACATCTTTACTGTTCTTCTCACACACAGATCGTATGAGCTGACAAAATACATGATCACTTCTCTGTATTATTTGGTTTATACTAGATACATCATGATATGCAGAAGCTAGCGCTTGGCAGACAGAATCCAGTGCACAAGTGTTTGTTGAAATTACCACTTCTCTATCAATTATGAATCTGCCTCCATTCGATAGCAATAACACATTCCGTTTTAGTTTTGTCGTCTGCTTTTTATTTTTGCTGCTCAGTATGCCTAGACCTTTCCAATTCTCTACCAAACTTGGGTGATCTGAGAAAACAGAATCGTCGGTAAATTCAGATACCTTTGATTGTTTCTTTTTACGTGTTGTTACCTTTTTTGTAGGTGTTTCTGATATATCGTTTTTTTTAACATTTAAGTTACTCTCAGCGATATTTAACTCTCCTGTTAAATATTCCAAATGCCGTATAATAAATTCGTCAATTCGTAATCTTTGAGATTTACTGCCGATTTGAAACAATAGCTTTTTTACGTTCTTAAAATAGGCTTCCACGTTAGATGATGTTGCTCTGTCTATATTTGATTTGTATAGATTTTTCATCACATTAGACCATAACGGAAATTGGAGCATCAAGCGTGACAATACGCTAATAAATACTGGGAAGTAGTATAAATTTTCGTGCTTACCACAATTATTTCCATCACTAAGAGTAATGATTAGTTTTTCAGCATCAACTTTATTGTAAAACCAAGTTGGATATTTTTCTCCTGGTAAAACAGAACTATTATGTTCAGTAGTGTTGTCAATTAAAGTGTCTTTGAATATTGACTTGCTTGAATCTTCACCATTTATAGTCAATTTATCACTGTCTCGAATTTCAATTTCCGTATCTTTAACACCAAAAGTACTTAGTTTTTTAAGTCTACTTTTGGCCAATTCACATCTCGTTGGTTCACCGTTGTTCATGCCGTCTCGTTGATTTAAACATACAATTATCAAATCCGATATAATATCTTTTGCTTTAGAATAATCGTCGCAGTTTTTTAATTCAATAAGGCATTTAATGTAAAAAAATTTCACTCTGATATCGGTATGTTTAAAACAAGACAAATTAAACAGTATTTTTATAAAATGACTTGTGTCAATACGTAAATAACATGTATCACTTACTTCTTGACCCTCATCTAATTTCTTGTATGACTCTTCGACGTATTTAGCAGTGGAATCATATTTAGTGAAAGCCTTTACTGAGGCTCCAATTAAAGCGGAAGAATCGTCGAAGTTAATTTCGTTGGGAACGGGATTACATTTACTCCAAGCTTGGAGCCATTGACATATTGTATCCATTGTCTGGCTTTCGGATATCATCTGTGAAACTGGAATAGAACTTTCGTTTTCTTGGGTTTTCATTATTAACAAGTATAAAAATAAATGTTTTGTCACTAACATTTTATCATTTGGACCTAACTGTTTAAAAATACTTCCAGTAGCATCGATACTGAGAACCAATCTGCCTACTTTCTTGATTTTTTTACAACAGGCTTCTTGATTCTGTGTCCAATAAAATATGTAAAAAGGGTACAAAGAAATGTGCTTAATCGTTTCTTTATACGGCATGACGCGCGTCATTATCCATAAAGATAGTATTTGGTTTTTATCATAATGTGAAGTCCGCCTTTGTTCATATTTTATTTGCCTTAAGCAGCCAACAGTCGGCATGTGAGATGGTTCAATGTCACCAGGTTCCATGAGTTCATTTGCTAATTTGTTGCGGTATGTGATGGCAGATTCGAATTTCAATTCAGCGGACATACCAAATCGCTTCACTGGTGATAATTTAATCTTTTTGCCAGGAAAATGGGCAAATGATTTATCAAAATTACTAATAGTGCATGCACATTGAGCTATTTTATCAACGGGCCAGGAAATCACAACTTTTATCAACGCATTGCATTCTTTGCATAGACCTTGGCAAGTAATATTATAATTATTTTTAATACTATAGTGATTGAATATCCAAGAACAAGGAGTTTTCATCGCTTTCCATATTTGCTCTCGCAAAAGATGAGCCCACATATGTTTTGGTAGACGATATTTCTTTTTAGTAACAGCTTTGGCATTTTGTGTAACTTTGACTTGTTTACTTAATGGTTGCATTTGCTCCCATTGGTATAAATCGATCATAAAATCAAACTTCATTGACTTACTTGGACACTTTTTTCCATCTTGTATTGTACGGCTACTAAAGTCACTTCCTTCTTTAATTTCCGTCACATCGAAGAAATAGTTGAAATTCTTTTGCAGAGAGAGTAAAAGTGCCTTTTCGGAAATTGGTCTGGATAACGTATTTTTTATTTCTGTGAAAACTGGATCACTAGCTGGAGGAAGATCATCAATACTTTGGAACATATTTTTGTATGGTGAAAATGCTTTTTTTTGTTCCTCTAAGGGCACTACGAATTTTCTTCCTCGTTTCATGGCGAATTACAGATTTAATAAAAACAAATGCTTTATATATCACGTCAACACTCTAGTCGCAAGCACAAAGTAACAGAAACTACGATATAGTATGATAAAAAATAAATCTACCCTCATTATAAACCAAGTACCCTAACCGCATACTTTAATAACCGCAATTTCGAATATAAGAGTTTTTGCTCTGTTAATTTCGTCAGGCGCTGAACGCTTTTGAATTGAACATTATTGATATCTTTATTTCCATGACAGCCATAGGATCTACGTTTATAAAATTTGACGGCAACAAATGGGCAACAATATTTGGTCACCAAAATTTTCAGACATTCCACGCAGCATAGATACTGCGGCTAGGTGACCGGCCATTCAGACATCAGAATGAACGGTCACTCTAAAATGTTTTCTTTCTCCTAAAATATGACGGCAGCAATTGTCTACTGATAGGCATCAATTAGCAGCAATAGGGCAGCAACTCATGCACAGATTTCCATCGTGAAATACGCCTAGTGA
>SJJU01005001.1:0-11895 GCA_012932125.1 Conopomorpha cramerella
ACTGCATATAATAAATAGAATAGGTGCATAAATAAGTGTAATAATAAACGTGCTCACACAACACCCCTTCAGAGCCTGTCAAGGGCGATAGTAGCCTGGAAATCGTACTTGGCGTCCAGAACGTGTAATTTTTGGTGCAGTATCTGGTGTCGGTACGAGGTTTTCCTTATGCACCAATAGCATAAAAGCGGGTTTGAGACGATCTACTGAGACAGTAGTTTCCTTATTTTTTATTAATATTTTGAAAACTTTGTTTTTCTTCTCCTTACCTTATGTGGTCCAGAATAAACAGGTTGAAGGGAATCTCTCAGTACGTCTTCACGAAGGAACACGTAATCGCAGGCTTCCAATTCTTTATAAACAAAGATTTTTTATTTACAAGGTCTCGAAGTCGGTATGGGCCGCAACGTATTGGTGATATTCTGAAGCAGCTTTACCTGTTGTGGTCTACGATGGAGCACACTTGTTCATTAGGTACTTATTCACCCGCGACTTAAAGACCTTCAGAATGTACTGCGCAGGAAACACAGACTCCGACAAGTCGTTCCACATCCTAGCGGTTCGCACTATGAAAGGCAAACCGTTTGGTTCGCGTTAATAGTAAATCCACCTGGTATGGATGATGTTTTGCCGTTCTCCTGGTTGTCCTATTTTAAAAACGATGGGGGTATAAGACACTCTCCGAAATGCACCAGATAGACGACAGATAGGATCGCAACCTTGCAGCGATGCTCTAGGCTTTGTAGCTGAGCAAAAAACAGTCTGTCGTCACCTATGAGTCTTCTAGCACGCCTCTTTATTGCCTCCAGAGCCTCAAGCTGGTATTTTGCTGATCCATTCAAAAGATGAGAGCAGTCTTCCATACGCATTTCAAAACAGATATTTTTTATTTCTTTAATACCTCAGAAAAACTCGGTTGACGTTTATATCTGTACCTTCTGATAGTGCCTATTTATATCTGTACCTTCTAATCTTAGCGAGCCTGTCAGCCTAAATGTTATTCCAGTGTATTAGGTATTTGCGTGCCAAATTTCATCCACGGTCTAGACGTGATTCGCGGACAAACAGACAGACATTTAATCCAAAAATATGAAATTCGTTTTCTGTAACGACAAATTGACAAAATACACCGGTTTTTAGAAGCTGTTATTGAAATTGCAATGGTGTATGTATATAAGTTTGTACATATGTATGTGCACGGTTCAAATCTTGCAACTCAATTTTGAAGCAGATGTACTCAACCGATTGAGCTGATTTTTTTATGTACCTTCGGTTTGGATGACAATGCATGGTACACTATGCGACGTTTTTCAAAATCAAACATGGCGGCACTTACAAGATGGCGAACTAATTATTTTTAATCCGACCCCACAATATGGGTATCAAATGGAAGGAGTTGCTAAATATAATAAAGTGACCTCAGGCAAGGTGGACTGATGATTTGCGAAGATTACTGGCAGAAGTTGGATACGAGAAGCCGAGATCGCAGTGGATTGTCGAGATAAACAGACTGAGGAACGTGTTCAGCGATAACTAAAAGTTAAAAATAAATTAAAAGTAAAAAACCTTTTTAAAAATAAGCTTTTAAAAGCTATCCGGAACTTGGGATTTGTGTTATGCCAGGCTAACGAGTTTACCAACATCAACGCTCTTAAAGCATTGTGCGAAGGTCTTGTTATTAACCAGTTGGAGTTTGGCTTTGTGATCTGGTCTCCTAGCGAGGCTAAATATAAAATGCTCCTGGAAAGACGCCAAAATATTTTTTTGAGATTTCTTTACTTAAAGCAATGGCGTGTATCCTGGCTTCCCTTTACTACACTGTTTGTGATGGGTATGGTAGGGTATCAGAGACTAGCGGTGCGTCGTGAACTGGCGCTTGCCTCGTATCTGTTCCGCGTGCAGCGGCTGCAGCTGGTGGTGCCAGACCAGCGCGCGCCGCCGCCGCCCGCCTCTGCTGGCCGTGCAAGCCGCGCGCACTAACTTGTTGCGCGATGCGCCGCTTACTAGAGCTATTGGAACACTTAACGCCGTCGCAGTTCGTGTTGACCTTCTTTCAGTTTCACTGAACGAATTCACTAGGGTGACTACTCAGTACTCATGTGTTGTGTCAAACCCATTAATTACATATTTATGTTTGTTAAGACTGTTTTTTTAATGTTTTGTTTTGATTTTAATTTATGTGAGGAAATTTTTATAATTTGTTATATTTTTTATTTTAGTTTGGATGATTGTAAATATTTGTCAGCCACATTACGCATACTGTAATGTAATGTGTGTTCTGTATATTAATAAATAAATCAATAAATTTTATTTAAATGCGCTAAAAATAATAAAATTGACTTTAAACCTATTACCACCAACTTATAACACTATTTATACGTTATAAAAGATTTCATCATGACGAACAATAAGCACGTCATATTCAGAGACGTCTCTGTGATCAACTGGTTCAATACCGGTAGCAATCGAATCGAGCGAATATCAACCTTAAGGCTGAACGTCGTCTGCTGAAAGCCAGGCTCCAACCAACCATGCTCCAAACCATAATGGGATCCGAAGCATTCCATCTAAGTTTGGAGAACCGATTAGTTAGAACCGAGTATTAGTATCTGACTCAGTCCCAATACATCAAACAAAAGTAAAAAATATGCAATATTGTAATTTCGTACATACCGACACCGTAGACATGACAAAATTTTGGGAGCTTGATACAGTCCCATCGAAGCATTCCTTGTCTCAGGAAGAATGCGTTTGTGAGGACAGTTTTCGTGACAACACTCGTCGGGATGAAGTCGTAGTTACAATGCCACTAAAAACTGACACCTCCGTTCTAGGTGATTCGTACACCACTTCAAAACGACGCTTCTTATCACTAAGTACAAAAACGTTTTCAACAGGAACAGTTAGGACACATAGCACTAAACACTGCATCCAGAAACACACAACAATCTAATAATTTTATCCCACAACGCGTCATTACTCGAGAAAATATTCCAACTTTGGTTTCCTGATGCGTCCGCAGCGCCATCAATCGGCGTTTTCCTGAACGACATAGGTACATCTAATCGGCCAAACCGTTCAGGACGACCTTGACTCCATACTTTCTCTTTCAACGGCATGAAATGTACCTAGCTAGGTAGGTATATAGGTAGCATCATTGTTTACATCAACTAAGCATATTCGTACAAACACATCACTTTTGTAATAACATTAATATATAGAATAATACAAATAATATACATCATTACACTTACAAAACTACATATTATAATTTACAAAAAATACTTAAGTTTCATTAGCTTATTTACATTAATTCTGACACAACCTACGAAATAGGAATAGCAAAATGTGGAACACCTTAGTGTGATGATCTTTATAATGTTTTAGTACCTATAGGTATTGCAATCAGACTAATTTCGTACTCCATTCACAGATAGTGTAGGGCGTATTTTGAGGGCGGAAAGCTTGATTATAGATCAATATCAAGCATTCTTTTTTAGTATGCAGTATACATCATATAACTGTCATACATCTTATTATATATTTTCCTTCACTCGTGAGTGGAATATGTCGTGCCAATACTCATAGCTGACCAAAAAGGGAGAGGAGGTAAACGTATAGAATGCTACATCCGTATTTTTGCTTTCCACAGTCATGGCTGTGCATCTCGAGCTCGTCACCGATCCGTCTAGGGCGGGTGCATGGCTGCACACAAAAGGGTTTGTGGCACGTCTAGGTACACAACAAGCATTTCAGTCCTATAACGGGACAAAACTTGTTGGTGCTGATTTATGTCCTCCCATTATACATTAGATAGGTTTAATTATTTTTTTTTCTTTATTTCCACATTCACTTCACACGTAATTTAGTTTCACCATACTTGCCTAACTCAAATAGAGGCCGTGTTAAATTCACGCCTCCTCACTCCATTGTCCGCCATCCCTTAGATTATTCTGCCCTACTCCTTCCCATTTTCTAATTGGACGACCACTCACGTCAGTTCCTTAACCTCAGGTGCTCGACGTTAACATCCACCGGGTGGATCGATTCCAGGCAGTATAGTTCACCTACCTATTTCTCTGCTTCAGCTGAAGACGAGACAGGGATTGGCAGACTTCATTGAAGAGGACCCTTCAAGGCGGGGAGGATGTCGGAGACATACGCTCTGCGTGTAGCCGAACGCGCGGACCGTGGTAGGTGGGAGACCCCCACTGTTGCAAACTCGGCCTTTTTGAAGATGTTTTACTTTTTACCTGTTTTTGATACGTTCTTGTCATATATTTTTACTGTCATTAAAAAGTCACCATTTACTGAAAACCAGCGCCTTATTTTTCTGTTAATATTAATTCGTAATATTTGGTCCTTCTACCGCGGTCTTCTAAAAAAACGTGAAATGGTGAAGACGAGATCACAATCAAAGTTACCGGTCACAAAAAGTGTCAGTGTGGAGCAAGATCATGGAGCTCCTGAGGCCCGTTCTGCGTCTACAAGCCAAGTAGATGCGCCCCAGGAGATAGCTCATGGAGAGCTACCGTCCAGGTCCTGCACAGGAAGCTACACTTCGTCCAGGCGCACGTCGGACAGTACGGTAAAAGCTAGGCTTTCCGCGGCGGAAGCGGAACACGTTCGCCGCCTCGCGGACCTTCATAAAGCCGAGATTGATCTCGAACTTTCGGCTCAAAAAGCCAAATTACAAGAGGAAAGAGAGGCAGCCAAAGCTGAGCTATACGCGAAGCTCCACGCCATTGAAGCAGCTCGTAGCGAGTGCTCAGGGTCGCATAGGAGCTCTCGTAATAGTGGTAAAAGAGTGGAATCGTGGTTAAATAGTAATCTAAGGAGTCCAGCAGTGGAGCCGACTTCTCGGCAGCTTGGCAATGATGTCATAGTGAACCCTGTAGATCTCTTTCCCTCGACAGCACTACCTACACAAAAGCCTCAACCGGCAGGATATGAGGTTCCTCTGGCTAAAGCGTTAGAGAGCTTAGCAACGGTTTTAGGTAGTAAACCTAAAACATATAATTTAAAACTGCCTATCTTTGATGGGACGTGTCCCACAGAGTGGCTTTCTTTCAAGCGGGTTTTTGACGATACCCAACAATTTTACTCCCCAGGCGAGAATTTAGCTCGGCTGAACCTAGCACTGGCAGGTGCAGCGCGCGATGCGGTTTACGTATTGCTGGTGTCTGCGCTCAATCCTCAGCAAGTCATGAGTGCCCTGGAAGCTCGGTTCGGATGCCCTGAGAAAATTGTTCTGCAGGAGATAATTTCTTTGCGTAGTTTACCTAGGGTTACTAATGAAGGTAAAGAGTTACGGGTATTCTCTTGTCGCGTACAAAACTACGTAGAAATAATGAGAATGTTGGAGCAATCTGATTATTTGAGATCTCCTGAACTTTTTAATGTCTTACTAGGTAAACTGTCCCCACTACTTCGTGTTCGCTGGCTGGACTATGCCGCCAGTCAAGCCCAAGGTTTGAGTAAACTTGAAATGCTCGCGGGATTTCTCATGCGTGAGGTTAATTTACAGAATAAATTCGGAGTCGTGTTTGAAAATTTAACCGCCGTGACGTATCCGCATCAAGCATCAAGTCACTCACAAATCAAGAAACCCAGGGTGAACATCCACATTGCCAATGAAAGCAGCATTTCATCGAAATCTGCTCCATGCAAACCAAAACGCGTTGTTTGTTTATTTTGTGAAAAATCCCATGACATTGACACATGTGACAAGTTTTCTTCTTCATCCATAGATGACAGATGGAAATGGGTCAAAGTTCATAAAGTTTGCCATCGTTGTTTGCGGAAAGGTAATCATAGGTTTAGGTTTTGCAGGAACAAATCTGTTTGTAATGTTAACGTGTGTACTTATAAACACCATGTTTTGCTTCACAATGATTCGGAAGCAAACGTTTTAGCTCATGCAGAATTGGACGCTGCGGATCCGGATGCCTCGAGTTCCCAGAGCGAATCTGGAGGTGTAGGTCAGTCAGAGGAGGTACTTCCTACTGAAGTCGCTGTCCACGCCACAGCCACGCCCTCTGCTGTTTCTACCGACGAGGTCGCCGCGCACCTAGTCCCAAGTAAGCCTGTACGATCTTTACTAAAGATTATTCCTATTAAAGTGACCGGTCCCCTTGGCAGCGTAGACACTCATGCATTGCTCGATGACGGTTGCACCACAACATTAATCGACGCTGATATTGCTACACGTGTTGGCGCAGTGGGCCCTAAGGGACGCATTCACATTGATTGTATGGGTGGTTTGTCCAAGGAAACTAATGTTAACTTTGTTAATTTTGAGATTCAAGGTTCACACAGCGTAGACACCTATCAAATATACAATGCGCGTTCAATCGAGAATTTAGGTATAAAGTGCCAGCGTGCGGTCCACGTTCACGACATCGACAAGTATTCGCACCTATTGGAGATAGCTGACAGTTTGTGTTACGAAGATTCCAAGCCGATGGTAGTAATAGGAATCAATTGTCATCTGACGGTACCGAAGTGTATACGTGCGGGTTCTGCTTCTGAGCCCATAGCTGTCCTTACAGCGTTAGGCTGGGTCGTGTGTGGTCCTATAGGCAAGGACAATGCGGCTAACTTGTCAAAGGTATTAACTCACTCGGTGATATTCGACGAAACGGCATATTTAGGCGTTCAGGGAGAGGAGTGTCCTGATTTCAATTTGGAGAGCCTTATCAAAGAGCAGTACAGTTTAGATTCGATTGGCATAGTAAAGAAAAGATGTAGCAGGTAGGCTTAGTGCTCGTTTGGCTTCCGATATAGTAGAGCTGAATAAACGGGGAGGCTTTGAGATGAGGGGTTGGATCTCTAACGAACCCGCGGCTCTTTCCTTGTTACCCAAAGAATTAGTTTCGGATAAGGTCGCTGAAAGCGTAGATTTAGGATGTACAAATATAGATTTTTCTGTGCGTACATTAGGTTTAATCTGGCAACCTACATGTGATGCAATTTTATTTAGTACCGGACTTAACGGTAATAAAATGCCAGATCATTTCACCAAACGTGATGCACTCTCGTATGTGATGCGTGTATATGACCCTTTGGGTATATTAGCACCAGTCACGGTGCGAGGTCGCATCATGTTCCAACACCTTTGGCGTAAAAGCCTTACGTGGGATGAGGAATTGTCACACACTGACATCGAAGCCTGGCGGAACTGGTTTAACGATTTGAAGACAGTAGCGGATCTAAAAATCCCACGATGCTACAGTGTGCGAGGATCCCACATAACTCAGCGTGAGCTTCACGTTTTCTGTGACGCCAGCGAGTTAGCATATGCAGCTGTCGCGTATTGGCGGTTAATTAGTAGTGATGGAAACGTGAAGGTCGCACTCATATCTAGCAAGAGTAGAGTAGCCTCATTAAAACCCACGTCCATTCCTAGGTTAGAGCTTCAAGGAGCATTGATTGCTGCCAGACTAGCGTCATACATTTGTGACAGCCATACACACAAACCCACAAAGCGCGTTTTCTGGTGCGATTCGCAAAACGTGCTTGGTTGGTTGCGAAGTGACGCAAGAGCTTACGAACCCTTCGTAGCTCATCGTTTAGGGGAAATTTTGGAACTCACGCAAGTCAGCGAATGGAGATGGGTTCCGACACTCCAGAACGTAGCTGATGATGCAACTCGGGATAACTATACAAAGTTGACTGATACCTCTCGCTGGCTTGTAGGGCCTGACTTCCTATTAGATTCTGAGTGTAATTGGCCTTCATCACACATTTCTTCGTTAGTAAAGGCCAGTAGTGGTAGTAATTTCGACTTAGAACTCAACCCATCCATTAGAAACTGTCAGGTAAATATCATAGACTCACTAACCATGCCCATGCCTCTCGTAGTTGATCCAGAAAGATTAAGCTCTTGGCTAAGACTGATTAGAGCAACGGAGAGAGCCCATAAGTTCCTAAATATTCTACTCAAGAGAGATAGCCGAACACAATTGACAGCTGAGAACTTGAGAGTAGCAGAGGTCCACTTACTGAGGCAATGTCAGATTGATACCTTTTTCGAAGAATTGTCTTGTTTGAGAACTGGTCAGCCCGTGCCAAAGAAGAGCAAGCTATTCAATCTCTCACCCTTTATCGATAACGACAATCTTGTGCGCCTCAACGGCAGAATAAATGAAGCTCAAGACGTTGACAGAGATATGAAACAACCCGTAATACTGGACTCAAGACATCGACTCGTGCAGCTGTTGATAACTTTCTACCACGAAAAAGCAGCGCATGGGAATACAGAGATGGTAGTCAATGAGTTGAGACAGCGCTACTGGATAATTCACTTGCGTAGCGCCGTTCGGTCAGTAGCATTTAATTGCCGGCTTTGCAGAATGAGACGTAGCAAACCATTCATACCCCCCATTGGAGATCTTCCTGCTGCTCGTGTTGGTCATCACAAGAGAGCCTTTACATTTACCGGCGTTGATTACTTTGGTCCCGTTCAAGTGGCTATTGGGCGACGTCGAGAGAAGCGTTACGTCGCGTTATATACATGTCTGGTAACCCGAGCAGTTCATCTCGAGGTAGTTTACAGCCTGACTTCTGATGCAGCTATCATGAGTTTGAGGAGATTGATAGCACGCCGAGGAGTACCATCGGAAATATGGTCCAACAATGGAACCGCTTTCGTGGGCGCCAACAAAATTCTAAAATCACTGTACGCCGCCGATGTCGAATGTTTTGCGGCGAACGAAAGAATCAGTTGGAAGTTTATACCACCCGCTTCCCCCTTTATGGGAGGTGCATGGGAGAGACTTGTGCGTTCGGTGAAGTCCGCATTGAAAATTACACTGAAAGAACGTGCACCGACCGATGAAGTATTAGCTACGCTGCTGGCGGAAGCTGAGGCTATAGTGAATGCCCGCCCTCTGACACACGTATCTCCCGATCCAAGCAATGAAGAAGCATTGACACCCTTTCATTTTCTTTTGGGCACGTCATCGGGCAAACCTTTCGAGGCAAAGTTAGAAGAATCTGATATAAACAGCAGATCAGGTTGGCGCAAGGCGTTGAAACTGGTAGACCATTTTTGGTCTAGATGGGTACGGGAGTATCTACCTAGTCTGACGAAGAGAGGCGGACAAGGAGACCCAGCACTTTCCGTAGAGCCAGGAGACATTGTGATTGTCGTGGATGAGCAGCTCCCAAGAGGGACTTGGCCGAAGGGGAGAGTGACCACCACCCATCCAGGAAGAGATGGGATCGTAAGGGTAGCAGGCGTTAGGACGGCTTCTGGACACCTGCTGCGACCTCTGCGAAAGCTCATTCTTCTACAAAAAAAGGGGAGAATGTTGCAAACTCGGCCTTTTTGAAGATATTTTACTTTTTACTTGTTTTTGATACGTTCTTGTCATATTTTTTATTGTCATTATAAAGTCACCATTTACTGAAAACCAGCGCCTTATTTTTCTGTTAATATTAATTCGTAATAGGTAGGTTTTTCCTTACTGATACCTACCCTACCACCGTCATCGTTAAGCCCTTGAGCCTTCCACTAAAAATCACGTGACAAGCGCTGTGTACGAAAATAATAAAAAAAAGAAAGCTTACATCTCAGAACATATCAAAGTTCATCAGGATATCAGCGATATCGTGACTGCGCCGGCGCCAAAGTGCGTAAACGACCTTGCCCGAAGCTGTGCGCGTATCTTCATACTGAATACAAAATACTTTAAACTATCACAAGTATCACCCCTCTTGCTCTGTCCTCATACAAAAGTAAGAGACAGGTAGATTGAAGTTGTAACTAAACGTTGCGTTTTCATAGCTCATAGTAGGGTACTGTAGATAACTCGTGACTTGTGTTGTGAACCGCAAGCGACCGTGGCACAGATTCACAGAACTTTAGCCAAACTTGTTGTAGTTTGGCTAAAAGTATTTGACGTCCAATATTGCAATAAAACAGAGGATATTTATTTAATTAATGTTGTTTACCTACATAGTACGTACAAGAAATATTTAGAAATCTTTTCTTGCAATATTTTACTTACCTACATATACAATGCATGCAAATGAAACTCAGTAAACACAAAAAAAAATGTAAATACACGATACGTACATGTCTAATGGCGTTACGGAGATATGTCCCAACTATTTACTATTCTCAACTAATTGTGGGTTTGGTAGTTCCTGCATCTAATAGAAAATAAATGTATTAAAATCTCTGTAGAAACGTACCGTATCTACGTATATTTATCTATACTCCAACAAGGTTTTGCTTTATTAACGAAACGCGCGCTGCAATTTTATGAAAAGTTTATACCGCTGTTAGCGAAGATAATCTAAATCTTTTATTCATTTCGCACCGAAATACCCGGTATAAACTTTGAGTATATGCTGTAGCAACTCTTTAGTAGGAGAGGAACTCTTGTGGATGTTAAGGGTAAATTCTAGTCCGACTGCATTAAAATGTGTTGCAATTTCTCAAAAGCTCTTTTTAGGTCTCTATTTTAGGTATCAAAATGACAAAAAACGGAATCTTTATGGATTCGTTATGTCTGTCAGTATGTCCGTGTAGGTAGTTTTGAAACACAGACACTTTGTTCAGAAACTACTGTATAAAATGGAAACATACTGTTAAAACTTGGCAAGTAGGGGTAATCTGCGTTGACACAAAAATAAAAAACAAAAACTTTTTCGGAGTTCCCCATACTTAAAGCTAATAATCTAAAATTTTCACCAAATTCGTCGACCGTCGACGTTTAGTCTGTGGTATCCTAAACCTACCTATACAAAACCGATATTGAGATTTCTAATATATTACTACTAAACACTTCCAAATTCCAAAGTAGTACAAGTGTAATTTAAGAAGAAAAAAAAGAGAGACTTCAAACCTCTACGATTTTTTAAATTTCTATTCGATTTATTTGGTCTCTCATCGTCATACCTTGATTTCCTTATCATGGGAGCACCTTTCAAATATCTTCTTGTCAAAAAAAAATCATCAAAGACGGTTAAACATCTCTGTCTCTCCTCCTATAATTTCTAAAATAAGAAAATGATAGAACTGAAAAAAATACATATAGTATGTACGTGCAAACTTCCAAAATTCCAAAACGAGATCTATTTTTTTTATTAATATGTAAAGTACAACAAACTACAAACACATTTATATTATGTTACTTGCTGCGGAACACTTCAAGAGCGACACGGACTCGCACTTGGCAGCTTTTTACTTGAATATAGATATACCAATAAACCTGTACATAGGAAAATAGCATTTTACTTAGATACTTGTTTACTTTACATAAAGGTGTTTTTTCATCAGCGACGTGTCAGACGTCGATTGCGTGGACTTGATTGATGTGTTGAAGGCTTCACGGTCAAGTTAAAGGTCTACTTGTGGTGTGTATTGTGTTCTTACCTGCTTTGAGTAAAATGCCGGTAAGTTATTTAGTTTTATATGAAACTAGTGCTATTTCATTCTCGTAATTTCTATTTCCGTATAAAGTATAAAACACCCTCTATTTAGTGTCGCGTCCCAGAGGATAGAGATAAAAAGTAGCCTATAAGTAATTAGTATATATAAAGTAGACAAATAGTAAATTAAATTATGTTAGACATGATGTAACTTACAGTCTGCACACGGAGGAGAAGTCATTTTTGTTGATTTAAACCACTTAACTAAAGGCGGAAGGAAAGTTACACGTTGAATGAAATAAAATAAATACACTTTAAAACACAAAATAAATGCCTTTAATCCCAAAGCGTGGTAGGCCGAGGCACTTGCTAAAGAAAATAGCCACGGTTCAACAAGCGTATTAAACCCAACCTGACAGGGGGTGAGCCCATCGCCGTTATAGGGTTCACACACCTTGTGGTGTGCAGGTTTCATCACGATGTTGTCCTTCACCGTATGAGCGTTGCGTTGCG
>SJJU01005002.1:0-11685 GCA_012932125.1 Conopomorpha cramerella
GGCAGAGACTACAGATCTCCATTTGTCACGGTCCTGACATACCCCTTTCGCTTCATCTACATTCATATATATTTTCATACATAACCTCCGGTTTAGAGAACTTTTAACTTCATCTTCCGCCAGTACATCATCAATCTGGTCAATGTATGTCCTTCTGGGTCGATCTCTACTCACACGACCCATTATATCACCCATATAAATCTCCAATGTAAACGTATGTTTTTATCAACTAGTACTCGCCCATACGATTTTTTTAAGTTATAATCTGCCATCATCAAACCCTGACTCTTCTTTATTTTCCCACCTTTGAAATATCTTCTTTCCAACAAAAATAATCTTCAATTTTTTTTTAATAAACGACGAAGTTATCTTTAAAAAAACATATATCTCTCAGACTTAAAACTGCCTTGCAATCCTAAACTGACGTTCAAAATAAAACGAGACTATCATATAAAAAACATTGCAGGTGTCAATCCAAACAGCACAAAGATCGAAATATTCAACCAAACTTTCGCGCTAAAGTATTATACTTCGTGCATTTCATGAATGCGCGCGGGCCTTAGATGTGTGACTCGTATATGGACACGCTAGTTGACAGTTCAAACGAACAAAACTGCCACACACACATCTAAGGCCCGCGCGCATTCATGAAATGCACGAACTATAGTAGGATAAATTTTTTTTTAAAGAATCGCTGACATCATAAGTACAGTTTAAATCGGGTTACGGCGCGAAAATTAACCAAAGATAAGCATTCAAGCTTACCTTCGTTGTTTACTCGACGTTTCGACACAGTTAATAATTAAAACTACTATGTACCGTGGTCACGAGCTGATTTGATTTGGTTAGTTTTCGCGCCGTAATACCGGGTTTAAACTTGGTAAAACGGTTCCGCAACTTTTTATATTAGTAGAATAAGTTGCAGAACCGAGACGAAACTAACTTTCGTGATCAATTATTCAAATGTGTCATCCCTACCTACAAGTTTGAGAATACTATTTGTATAATGTACGGTCGCAAAGGTGTATATATTTATTTTGATTTCAATTCGAGTAAATTCCATTTTGTAGTCAGAAAAGGAGCACGAATCCAATTTAATCCTTCCAGTTGATGTCCATGTCGTTCGCCCCCCTCGCCCCAGCCTCAACAAGAGCAATTTCCTACGGTCGGGTTATTTTATTTACTTTTCTCCAGTCCGAGTTTGTCGAGGAAGTCAAGAAATCACTGGACGGAAATCGAGTCCACAACATACTCGCCGATACACACATTTAACATGTTTAAATTTACATCAAGTTTCTTTCTTTAGCTGTTTTATTTAGGTGCGTTTGCCAATAGTATAGTTCTTAATATAGGTCAACTAGCTGACCCGACAAACGTTGTTTTGCCATTATACACCATTAACAGTGTTTCCCTGAAATTATATTCATGTATTACGCCTATAAACTTTCCTCAGGAATCACTTTATCTACTAAAGAAAACCGCATTAAAATCCGTTTCGTAGTTTTAAAGACCTATGCAAATGTAGCGAGACAGCGGGAGGCGACTTTGTCCAATAAGGATATTTTTATAAGGACTTAAAAAAAGGTGGTTTTCAATTCGTCGGTATTTTTTTATGTTTGTTACCCCAAAACTTTTGACTGAGTAAACCGATTTGGACGATTCTGTTTTTATTTAAAAGCTGATACCTCCCATTTTGTTCTATTCAGATTTGGCTCAGTTCCGACAATGGGATCCATGAGAAAACAATTTTGATTATTGAAGTCGGTTCCTCTCACTTTAGAGTTATTCATACAAAAGTGATATCTGGTGTGAGAAAGGTAGATAGGTTGCGTACACGAATACCCTCATTATGGCAGAACAACCCATACCTACATGTTTTTTTACAAGTAAGTTATTATAATGTTCTCAAATACATAGCGGGAATTCCGGGAATCTCGACGTAGATTTCAGATTTTAAGACCCGACCGTGACCCTATTTTGTGACCTAATTTAATTTCCTGATTCCGAAGAGCGAAAACTCAGCCGTGTTTATGAATTAAGTTAAGAGAAGAGGTGGAAAAAAAAATATCTTCATTAATGCCTGGAAAGCCTTGCAAGGGAGAAGCTGAGCCAGTTAATCATAGAAAAGCTTTCCGATTTCACACTATGGGACCCGTGACCCACAATAACAATGGGAAGGAAGCTTTAGGAAGTACTGTAAACGAAAATGAACCTTATTTCTTGCGCTATAGAATTGTTCGATTGGTACAGGAGAATAACTGAGTACAGACTGTGCTATAGGTATTTATCGATAGATATTACCGGTTGGTTAATCTCTTATTTCGGTAAAGCTCAGAGCAACGTTCCAGGATACGGGAGCTATTTTCTGTGGACAGAATGAAGCCACGCCTTATAAGTTATTTGTTGCCTGACAGTGGGGGTGGACAAATAGTTCCTGCCGTTTTATTTCCATGTATCTTTAATGTCAACGAAACAGGTAACCTGAAAGAAATCGCTTTGAGCGATAAGATCGCCTTTTGTAACCTTACCATTGTGACGAGTGTCCATATATATATGTAATATCTTACCCCCTTACCAATAAACACGTTATCACTTATACAACGGTTATTATAGGTCCACTTGAACTGGTTATTCCGTATTTGACATACAACTGACAAGTTAAGTTGAGCTTTGTGTATCTCCGAAATAGCAATTCCGCCATTATTAGTAAGGCCCTTAGTATACAATAAAGTGTTAATTCATTTATTCATAGTAAGTAAAATCACCGAATTCGTAGGTACCTCTCTCTCGATCATCTCGCATCGCTAGGAGTGGGAGAGCAAGAGCTAAGAGATGTACAGTCACGGATATAAGCATGTTAGCACTCATCATTTTATACCGAGTGTAAAAGCACCCCGAGCAATCATCTTAGAAACGTTCTTAGGCTCGTCAATATGAACAACTTATACTATGGCGTGAGTGCTGTGAAATGAAAATGTTTTTTTCAAATTCCTTACAGAATGTCATTTTTCGAACCAGAAAATTATCTATTTTGTATGGAGACAAAAAAAATAGTAATGTTATGGTTATGTGGATATGGTATTCTAGATCCTGCACTACATTGAAATAGGTCTTATATTAAAGTAGCCATAATTATTTTAAAATAAAATGACTTTGAAATGTTACTAAGCGAATACACCTTTACAGACGTGACTGTACGGATTTCACTGTAGTACTACGTACATGGCTATCTCGTTCTGACATTTATTGTGTGTAGAAAAAAAACAATACTAGAATTAGACGAGATAAAACCACGTCTTGTAATATGACCCTAATTGAATGTAACTTTTTGAGACAAGCATACAAAATTCATATTTTTGGTCGGATTTTTTTGTTACATTGTTATTACTGATTGTGCGTCTAGCAATAAGAAAAGACGCTTCGTTTAAGCTTCTTTTTATTTAATTTTAAAGCATTTGTTTCATGTTAATAAAACATTTACGGCTTTACCAATATATGTGATGTATCTATTCCGTCATTGAACAAGCGTTTGACCACCATTCTGCAAGCAGTGATGTGGAGCACACTTGTTCATTAGGTACCTATTTACCCCAGTGACCTGAAGTCCTTCAGACTGTACTGCGCAGGAAATACAGACTCCGACAAGTCATTCCATATCCTGGCGGTTCGCACTATGAAAGTAGACGCAAACCGTTTAAGCTCAGCTTAAGTTGTCAGTTGTACGTCAAATACGGAGTAACCAGTTTTAGTGGAGCTGTAATAACTTCGGTATAAGTTACAACGTTATTGGTTAAGACCGTTATTGCCTATTTTTCTTTCTCTTGGCCACATCATCACACGTGAACGTTTGGACCGACCTTGACAGTTAGTTTTTGGTTTTTTTCTTATTGTCAGGAGAAGATTGTCATGACAGGAGATTGGCGCGAAACGTCATACTAATTCGAAATCTTTGTTCATAGTTAAAACGTTGTTCATAAAGTTAAAAATAAAATAAATTAATAAACTTAAATTTGAAATTTCTTTAATTTGTAAATTCCCACGGTTCCCAACGTGACAGGGGATGAGCTCATCGCCGTTATAGGGTTCACACACCTTGTGGTGTGCTGATTTCATTGTTCGTAGTTAATGTCAGATATTCTAGTTTGAAATAAAAAGGAATGATGGAAATAATCGATCATAATATTCAAAAGTCACATCAAAAGTGTCTAGGAATCAAAAACATTTTTAGCTCAAAAAAAATCTAATTTATTTAAATCAAATCTAATCTTCTGGATAGGTCTCCTACCCTGATTCCCCATGCCTGTATCAATGACTTATCACCACATTTTGAATAATTTATGAATGAATTCCGTTTTTTGTAAAATATATTCTTGATTGCAATCTTCTAAAATGTACTTGATCCCTAGACACTTTTGATGTGTGATGAGCGAGGAGTCTCGTAGTCAGATTACTTAGAATTCCATTACAGGTATTATACGTAACGTAGGTGCAAGTGGTTTTAAAGAGGTTTCATAGTTCAGATGACAATAACACGACTCTCCGAAGAAACCTCTTTAGTTAGAATTTACCGAAAATTTCAAATATTTGTTACACGAATGCAAATATCTATTTATCTTCAGTGCTTAGAGGCTGTGGAATGTAAATAGCTTAGACGACATTTATTCAAGCGATTTGCATTCGTATTGCAGCAGAAAGTCGCGAATATTTTGCTTTGCAACATTCAAAATAAATTGACGAATTTGCATGCGCCCGTGAAGTTACAGAAGATATAATATGTTGAGTGCCATGATGGATGTCTGAGAGTTTGTGGTATTTACAGTCCACCAAGGATCTTTTGGCGTGTGGCTAAAAAGTTCACGACAAAATTATAGCCTATTAGAATCTTGTTCTGATGGATGATATTTCATAATGCCACAGTGAAAGCATAAACAAAGAATCTAAATAAAAACCAAGCATGTGAAAGATACCGGTGTGGAGAGAAATCACGTTAAATATTCAGCACTGAAACGCCAAAAGAGCTTTGTCGAGCTGTATGTTTAATCTAAAAAGAGTTACGAATGATGAATGGGAGTGCACCAGCGAAGAGGGCAGAGTACAATATTATACGTTGAGTCTATACGACATTTTGTGTTTTAACCCTTTACCAGGCAGAGGGAATATAGATTCCACCTAATTTTATTGATTTTAGACTGTATTTTAATGGAATAAAGTTTAAAATTAGGCGGGATCTATATTCCCTCTGCCTGGTAAAGGGTTAAGTGCAGTGCTCGTTTGAGAAACTGCTCAAGCTGATCAGCGTCAAACCCTCGTATTCATAAAGTTAGAACAGTTGTAGTGCACTCTTAGTAAAGCTCTCATGACCTGGTAAAAAGTACGCCAAATACGGACAAACCAATCTAAGTTGATATACGTCAACTAGTAAGTCATCAATGTTTTAGTGACGGAAAGATTTTTACCTTATAGATCGGTAATAAACTCGAAAAAAAAAGGAATAAAAATTAATAGTGGGACACGAGGTGCGAAAGTAACATCCAGTAACATTAAGACTTTTGTGGGTGCCGTTGTTAAAACTGAACCTAAAAATGGGAATACAGTGGAAACATTATCTTTCTCTATCTATTATTATTTATCTCTTCTTTTTCTATTAGGAAGGTAATGAGGTAACAAACACTATCAAATTACTCCTTTTTTCAATGTGGTTAAAAAGCATTGGTACTTCTCTTTTGTTTTGATAAAAGCACTATCGTTCAAATGAAAAAAAAATTATCATCAAAATCACTTCTTCCTGTTGAAAATAATGACAAACATAAAAAATTATAACCTCATTCATTTTTGAAGTTGTTTAAAAAGCATTGAAACTTGCTCTTTTGTTTGACTATAGTCTGCTCACATATTACCTATTTAGTGATGAAATAGGCATAACCAAGGACACGTGCTACGGTTCAGACATTGTTACGCTTTGTTCCAAGTTATTGTTGTTCGACAAAACATGTTACAAGACAATGTTGCTTCAGCAACCGTTACGGTTGTTTCACGGCTTGAGGAAATGCTAATAGGATCCATCTCGGCTGTTTCCTACAGTCGTGAACAAGGTATTCTATTGTTTGTATTGGCTTTGGTGCTTAGTAATGTTTTTTAAAAGTATATTCTAACTTAACACGTACTGTTCGGGGAAATAAGGGTCACTTTCTTTTGTTCCATCGGAGGTTCGATGAAAGATGGTGTATATCTTATAATATACCATCAGATATAGTTAATTTACGACTAAAAATTAGATAAACACGTAAACTGTACTGTCAAACAGTCTTGAATTTCTGAAGTGGCAACACTTTATGGAGAAACGTCAGATTTAGACAGCTTTACGTAGATTTTTTTTTTAATGAAACGCTCACAGACATGAAACGGGACAAACACGTCGAGTAAAATAACAAAGGTAAGCTCGAGCTTGTCTTAGATTATATTCGCGCCTGTATACCCGGTGAACAATATTATTGAGTTTCGTAGAAATTGTTGCTATATTTTATCTCTTAAATTTTTTGCCAAGCTGTATGCTAGGCGTTGACTATAATAATGTCAGTAACACGTACATACATCGGAATGGGGAATTTTCAGGGCCTTTGTTTCTCTTAGTTATGACTGAAAGCGCTGGCTGTATTAAGGCGGATAAATGTCAAAGAAATGGCTAACTTCAAGCAGTCAATATTGAAGGTGAGAGTTATTTTTTTAATTGTTTGTTTACATGTTACAATAGTGTCTGAAGTTTAAATAACTTATCCAAATAATAAAAAAACGTACTAAAATACAACTGACAGAAGTTAACCTGGCGACCTCACGTACTAGCGACATCTAAATAAGAAATATTTGAAGTTTGAAAAGTCTCTTCAAGCATGAATGGGGAAGAACATTCATGCTTACAGAGATGGTTTATTTTATGCGTTCCCATTAAGATTTGAAAATAAAAACGTCTATTCATGGGCATATTGTACACACAAAAAAATGTACCTACACTCCACGAGTAAAGACTTAACCCACGTGTTACGTCAATCATTAGCATTTGAATTGCGAAAAAATATAAACAAATTAGGTATAAATCGACGGACAATTTAAAAAAAAAGTGTATCACCTAAGTATATTAAAACTTGAATAACAAAATTGTAGTTGAATAAAAATGTGGGGTGACAACAATAGAATAGGACCGTTCGTTTTGCGTCGCTCCATGAATTTTCCAACAACTTCCACCAATCACAGTACGCGGTGCTGCGCCGTGATTAGTCTTACGTCCTTAACGCAAATTAATTGGCACAAAACGATTGATCGTTTTCTTTATTGTTCTAACCCCACAGTGCTTTGTAAAATGTGCTTCTGAGATCAATCTACGGCTATCATCCATTTATCCGACGTTGGACAGTAAAATTGGAGGATAGTCGTCTGAATTGGAATTGCCACTATCAGAGTAAACGTTACGCATTCAACTGGGAGCTAAACGGAACTAGAAAACTAAAAGCGTATGTTAGAATTCGGCTCTCGAATTCTGCCTTTGCTTTTTTACTATAAAATGTTCAATATCTGTTAAAACTTTTACGGGCCAGTTTAATAACGTTTGTATAAAAGGTTTTTGCATTGTAAAAGGGAGGTTTTATTCAGGCTTTGAGCTACCAACTTGCAACTGAAGGTCCATATTGACATTCTTAAATTGTTTTTTCTTTTTGTGCTAAATGAGGCCGTAGGATCTGTCCACCCCATTATTGGAATTACGGACGTGACTTTATTAATGTGCAATAAGGCTATGGGTGACACAGGTGGTCAGGTCAACCGATTTCCCAAATAATACGTTTAGTAACCCAGCCATCCCTTAGATCCGCCTTTTACGCCATGCATTAGAAAGAATATGTCAAGTATTATTCGTCCCACACCACTTTTACTTACAACTCAATAATCTGCCGTGGCAAATCTCAAAAACTATTTCACTCGATTTATCAAGTTTTGCTCGTCGATGTTTATATGTATGTATGTACCTAAATTTACGCCCAGTTTCCAGTATGCTCATTAAATTAGTCGTAATTAGTTTGTCTGACTTTTCTTTCTTATTTTGCCTGACAAAAAGAGACGGCTATAGAGTTAATGAGAGCGTTTCACTAATATGCCTTTCGGAAACCGGACGTTAGATTGTTAATTTTCATTTACGATACTGCCGTTTCAATAGCTTTTCAGATAGATTGTCTGTCTATCCGGAGAGCACTTGGGACAAATTGGTCGAATAACTCGCTACACTTTTTTTACGTCGATGCCCACTTCAAAGTGGAATAATATTGGTAACAGTGCGCAGCACAGGTACTATGAAGTTCCAAATTCAAAATGCTTTATATGTCTAAACAGTCTTAGGTATGTCCATTGTATTCCTTAACAATTTTGTGGTCACTGAACTTAAGGCAGTGAGTATACTGTTATCATGTCACAGGGCGGGATTTATCCCCGAAAGGGTTAATGGAATGGATAGATCCTTCAGAGACATGATGCCATTTGACGTAGGGTCACATCTAGCCTGAAAATTCGGGACTAGATAGATGGACATACAGTTAATGATGTTCGTGATGAGTGGCCAGTCCATCGCTTAATCATTAATTTCATAGACCAGAGATTCGTATTAGGAAATAGCTGGTAATAATACTCTTGTTTTTGTATCTTAAACAACAAACGGAATTATTAATAACAAGTCTAGAAATATGCTTCTACATAATATTTACTAAGTAAAAGCCTATAATCTTAAACATTACTACACATGCGTACATACTATATTTGTAAATAGTACGGTAGCAAAGCAAGCTACTAATTAACCATGATTAGATAGATACGCAGAGATTAAATTCTAATTAAAAACTTAGTAGGCACATAACGTGTTTACGCTGAATAAAATAATAGAGAATTCCCAATCCAGAAACTCGTTAATAGACGTAAGGCGTTCACTTGTTTGGTATCCCTATCGTGAAACATATTATTACTATCTTATCAGAAACCTTGAGTATGAAATCCGTAATTAAAATAGTTAACAACAACATTACCAACTGGGTATAAGTGTTTCATTGCGAAACTGAAAAATACTTCTTTATTTTCAAAGTAATTACTCACCACCTCTAGTTCTTCGTCCATGTCTCCCCCGTTTCCCTCTTCAACTATATTACTCAGGTACATACTAGGTCTGACTGAAACTCTATACTTATGCTTGGGTACAGGTTTTTTTTGATACTGTTCATGAATTTCTTCTTTCTCATCTAAAGTGGTGAATTGGTCATAGAAATTTACAGCTTCTGTGACGTTATCTTCTTCATTGGAATCGACGTGCACTATAACATTGCTATTAGATCCATCTTCTCTCTTAGCTTCTTTAGCTTTATCCGCTCTTCTATCATCAAATCTTCTGTAACCTTGAGGCGAACCTGGAGTGTTGACGTGTCTTATATTCCCATGGTTACCAAATTCGAATTCCAAGTCGAAACCTCTGTCGTCAAACAATGATTTGAACTTATGCCAACAGCCTGGGTTCTTTTCAGTTTCATTTGGTGTTGGTTGAGTTTCGGTGACAGTTTTTTTGTTCTTGTTATCCTTCCGTGGCATTGTGATACAATTATACAAAGAAATTAAAGTAGGCACTAAAGTGTCTATTTAAAACATAAGACTCAATACACTTTATCTAGGAAACGGACACCCACGCACCATGACGTACCAAAACCACTTGCTAATTAATTAGTAGGCACACCAACACCGAGATAAAACGTGTCGTCTGTATTGATAATGTCCCGATTAGTAGGCGATTCCATAATCCAAATCTTGATTGAAACACACAAATCAGAAATTTAATCACTTTTAAACCAAAATCCTGTGACATGTGGCGACTAATTCATTATCCGTTTAAATCGTACGCTAAAACAATAAGTGACTAATAGAAATATCACTTTTTACTAAATTAAAAACTTTATCACATTTTGGCGAAAGAAACGTGTATAGACGTCATCGTGGTATGACTGAACATAAAAGACTACATGTAGAATGTAGGCACGTTAAGCTCCCTGATATCATTATTGATAAGATGTTTTAATTATCTTTGTATTTATCAATCACTGCAGAATTGATTTAAACAATAATTTACTTTATATGCAGTGATTGTTGGCCCAGTAAGAACATTGCTAACGTTAGTCGTATACTTTTTCATGCGGTGTAATGGTGGCTTACACGAGCTTTTTATCGTTCGATGCCGGCATTTTTAGTCGGTCGAGGTTGTCATCAAATCATCGATTGCTTCCAATACATGTTTTTTTTAAAGTTAGATCGATAAATAATAATAATTCTGCAGTAGATTGTGTGTCATTGTTGTAAGTAAAATTGTTCGATAGATATCACTTTGTAGTGTGAATGACGCGGCCTTTTGATAATCTTTTTCTATGATAGCACTTAGAAAACGTTTAGCCTGACAATTTATGCTACAATGAGGTAGAGATTTTGCGGATGACTGGCTTGGAACTAAGTACCTAATGGAAAACGATGTTTTACGCTCTGTACTGAAAGATATAGGTAGGTAACGTGGTCACTAGAAGAGCTCTTTTGAATGGCTATTGAGTGTCATTTGTTTTGATGACGCAGTTTTGTTTTATTATTGTTTAAGGTTGTGTTTATCTGGATCTGCAAAGTTACCTATTTCTTAATACAGTTTTCTTCTCTATTTTTCTAAACTGCATTCCACATTGTTTTAAAGTTAACATTAGTGTCATCTGCGTTCGCAATTAATTTACCTTTGTTGCACACGCTATTATATTATAAATGTGTGAGGAATAGTGTGGGTCCGAACATACTTCCTTGTGTATCTTACTCAGTAAGCAGTTACAAGTAGTAACAACTTCAGAATTGACTACTCTCTACTATTTTGTGTTGGATAGGTACCAAAGTTCCTTTACCAAATGCTTTCCAGTCTGAGTTTATGGGCAGGGCAGACAGAATACAATCGAAAACGGAATAATGTTGCTAAAGGCCTTCTGTCGGCCAGTACGTTTGCCAACGTTGTATACACCCCTACCACGGACTATTGGAACGCAGGTCAATATTTGGAAACACATTTAAACGGGTTCTTCGCATAATTTTGCCGCTTGTACATACTTTTGTTGATATATTTTCATGCTTAGGTGTTCAATGACCCAAAAAAAAAAACTGTCCATACAAACCCGATCAGCAGATTTGGGTTTTGAGACTTGCTGAAATGTACTCAGTAGAATCCACAGAAACCGATTAAAGAGGTATGTCCAAACCCTGTAATACAGATCCTAAAAAGACCCCGAGAAACGTCTTAAAAATGTTACTGGGCTTGTCAATATGAACAACTTTTACTATGGCGAGAATGCCAGGAGATTTTTTTTTTATTTTCCATTTTGTGTCGCGTTTCAACGACCATTTCTCGGGGTCCTATTACACGAAGCATTTAATAAACATGCGTACTTACGGCTACATCAACGAGAGGTTCATCCTCAGGCGTGAGCGCGAGAGAGGAGCGGCGGCCGGCGCGCGCCCCCGGCGACCCGCTCGAGCTGCCTGCAACAATACACACCTCCGTCAATATTGAAGCATTGTTTTATAAATCTACTAGTTGTCCCGGCAAACATTTGTTTTGCCTTTTTGTGGTCCGTGTATTGGATCAAATAC
>SJJU01005003.1:2254-12370 GCA_012932125.1 Conopomorpha cramerella
ATATTATTATTGCAATATAGTTACGGCGGGGTTATGTGGGAATCGCACCCACTAAAACTCCATGGTGACCACTCGGTGGTCACCATGGAGTTTTAGTGGTGGCCGGGGCCATCGGAACGACCTTAACGACTACATTCAAGGGTGGGAGGCAGAAATCCTGACCACCAGTCCATGCCGGCCGTCAGCACCGGTATTGTTTCAGAAGATATATTTCCCTTTGCTGTTTGTGTAAAAGAGACAAACGATGGTCAAATGATACTTGAGTAGTGATTTTTGTTTCAGAATTCCGAAGTTTTACAAAAACAATATCAAGGTTCATAAAATAAACGTATCATTAAACAATTTATATACCACGAGCAGTGATATGATAATTTAATCACTATGATCTACATACTTAGCTCATAAAAAAATGTTAGGACATATGTCATACATAAGCCTCGAGGCAAAAAAATCATAACATTTATTATGTTTACAAATTGGTACGTGAATAATTATTTAATCATACATCTGGAAATACTTGTTGAGATAATTGTTACAGTAAATTAGTTGTGACGAAAAAAATATATACTTATGTGACTTTTAACAAGGGCATAGTTATTTCTGCTTGAAAATATTCCATGCACTGACCATTGTCGTGATATCCTGCATCATCGCAGTTCTCATCGTCATTGGTCTTCTGGAGCCACCTCTGGACCAGTTCAAGGGTGTCTTCAGCAGTCAACAGATCGCACATCGTCTCACATCTCACTCAACACTGCACCAAAAACCACATATTCATTCATCCAACAATAAACAACGAGCTTCCGAAAAATACGAAAACAAACGAAAAAAGGAACACCGATGATTCGAATTCCAAATCCATTAATAATCTTTTTCGTCAGCCGCGACTGGCCGTAAACAAAACTTTTTTTTTCTCCGAACCGGTGACCGGGCACAGGTTTCGCGCGCGAATGTTCTCTACACGGTCATTTGGCGCGAAGGGGGGTGAATGTAGGACAGATCCCACCAAGCCTTATCGAGTTGTTTTGACGTAATACTGGTCTAAGCAGTGCAAGTCGTGATTGTGTAGTCACGTGTGCGAAACACAATACCGTGCAGTTCTTAGCTCATAGATAGCCTGTGATCGGAAAGGTCAAAATCGCTGGATATCGAGCTAGCACTTTTGCGTTTGACTGTACCCTAGATGAGCGTGACTTGGTGTCTCGAGGTTTGGTGCTGGGTAACCAGTACATGCGATGTGTGCGTATATCTATTTGCGATCTGTAATGTTCGTGACATTGATAGTACTAGTTGTAACTAGGTCGCCTGCTACTCCTATATTCTCTAAGACTCTATAACTAATAAATTAGGTAAAAACGCGAACATTACAATAAAAAATGCTGCGTTGTGATAAATCTGCTTGTCTGTTCCTTCGGGTCGATAGTTTAAGAAGAATACCGTTATTACTCTAGTCTCAAACCGAAATGTCCCATAGCTTCAGCAAACGTCCAAACCGCAACACAGAACCGACCCCCCATTTAGCACAGAAGTTACAATTTGCATGTCACTATAACGTTCCCCGTAACTTTGCAAACCTTCTCTCGCCCTTGAACCTTAATTGACAATATCGCCGACATCTCGACTTGGTAAAATGAACTCGAACACTTACCAGTTTCCTTCAACATCAAGGGTCAATTTACCCTGGACGATATGATGTCCAAAGCCAACCCAGGCAAGGGGAACAAGAAAACTGCTAACTTTGTTAATTACTGCTTTAATAGAAGTGAGTTTAAACAGAATCGGCACGACAGCGGAATATTTATAGAACACTGTTAAATTTTGAGAAAGTTTTATTAAGTCGTTTTAGGTGGAAACATCCGAATTAGAGCCAGATTGTACAGGAATGAATGACAGGTCAGGTCGGGGGTCTCTGAGGGTCATTTTATGTTGCTTGTTAAAAGGAGATTGAAGTTTTAGCTAAATTTCACTTGTGATTTATATTGTTACAAAATTATGTGGGTTTGGAAATTTTACTACTTTAGAAGTGCGCTCTGCTGATGATATTAGAAAACTTAATAGTATCATTTTTGAAGACCTATCCATAGATGGTTAGGTAGTTACACAAAACATTTTCACGAAATTCATTACACAAAAAAAAAAAAAAATTTTATAAATATTGTGACATACAGAATGACAGACAGACATGAAGAATTGGGTTCCGTTTTTTGCCCATTTGGCTACGGAATCCTTAAAAGAAATAAAGAGTAAACATTACAACAACAATAAACAGTAATACGACTAGACAACAACAAAAAAAAAAGAAGAGAGACAAAGAAATAAAACTTGTAGAAAGAGTAATTCTCTTTCCAACACCGTTACCTACAAAACATTGAAACCAAGTTTAATTAAGCCATCCCTTTCTTAACATCGGGAAATTCATAAGATACAAAAACATTCTAAGTAAGACAGTGAAATTTCATGCAGTATGAGGCATTCATAATCATCATCAACATCATCATCAGCCCATACTTGTCCACTGCTGGACATAGGCCTCTCCAATGGCACGCCACTGTGATCTGTTTTCGGCTTCTCGCATCCAGCTTTTGTCAGCCATCTTGCGTATATCATCAGTCCACTTTGCCTGAGGGCGTCCTACACTCCGTTTCCCGAGGCGCGGTCTCCACTCGAGAACTCGTTTGCCCCAACGGTCATCCGTTCTACGGCTAATAAGGCCGGCCCACTGCCACTTCAGCTTGCTGAAGTAGCAGCAGCAGCATGAGGCATTATTAAATTCATTTTCCTCTCTCATAGAGGGCACTACTTGTTTCTGTGTCGATTGTCAATCAGAATGACAGATTATTGACAGCCGCCGTATGGATTACATAATATCGCGTAAATATTGATTGAAGTTGCAATGTAGTTTCAGCCAAAGAGGGTATGATTGATGATCGACATACAAGACCGTAGCGTCATCTTTTGAGATAATAGAAAACTAAATAAAAAAAACAAAATTGAATTACCTCATCGGAAAAAGTTCTATATATATTGGCTCATCAGCATCAGTCACATGACGTCCACTGCTGGATGAGGGTCCCCCCAATGATTTTCATAATAATTTGAAGGGAAATGCCAATAATATAGATAACTGCATAAAGCTGTCCCGGCAAACATTTGTTTTGCCATAATAAGTTGTCTTTGTACCCCATGTATTGGGAGAATTACAACTGGTAGATTCATAATAAATAGATAGTAGCCGATTCTCAGACCTACTGAATAAGCCTATATATAAAATTTGGTAAAAATCGGTAAAGCCCATTCGGAGGAGTACGGTAACATATGTGACATGGAAATTTTATATATTAGATAATGAATATTGTCTATGTCCTATTAAATAGTTCATTCTCCTTTTGAAAAACTACCTCCGTACCTCCATCTAAGTTCTATATAGCGTTAGATAACTCGGGTCCCAGGTGTACATATTATAAAATGAACATTGCAGGTTTACCACCCTGTCCCAGGTCTCAACGTGATAAATTACATGCACTGCTTCAAACATTACAGTTACCTGAGTCTTTTTATCTATAAAAGCACACACAATGAAAGCTCAGGTAACGAAAGTCTAAAATGTAGTGTTCACCTTGTCGGCAATTATTTAGTAAAACATAACCTGTACCATGGTTTGCGTATACTTAATTATAAATATACTAGGGGACGCCCCGCGATTTCATTTGCGTAGTTTCAGTACGTCATATAAACTATAGCGCCCTCTATACTACACTAAGTCCCACAGGAACGGGATGAAAAGTATCCTATGTCCGTCTCCTGGTTGTAAGCTACCGCCTCAATAATTTTCAGTCAAATCGGTGCACCCGTTCTTGAGTTATAAGTGGCGTAATTTCAGTTCTTCATACAAACTGTAACATCCTCTATATAGCGACGCGACCAACAAAAAGTATCCTATGTCCGTCTCCCGGTTCTAAGCTACCTCCCCACCAATTATCAACCAAATCGGTTCAGCCGTTCTTGAGTTATAAATGGTGTAACTAACACGACTTTCTTTTATATATACCTATAGATTATTAATTAATTTGTGTTCTACACTTAATTATTTTTAGGGCATACCATTTTTGACGAAGCTTGTTGGCGATATAAATCTGTATTTAATATTTTAAAATAGTTGAATAGAATTAAATAAAAATATTATATATTATTTATGAACATGTATCAGAAAAAAACCCAATTGGCACGGTATGCAGAAGCACTTCTTCAGCACATTTCTCTAAACACGTAAAACCCCGAGGCTTAAATTCTGAGTTTAAAATGGTGAGAGTGGTAATTTGGTACCTTATTTTTGTACCATTAATAATTAAAGTTAAATTGTAAACATTCATTGGTTTCTTTCTTTTCATCATTTGAAATTTTTCATTAGTAAGTAGGTTAAAGTATATCTATATATGTATACTAAAATACTATACCAAAATTACATACATACGTGAGTCAAAATTTTCGGTCGCACATAATTTTTGTGTACACATGTAAATAACTCGTAATTGAGACGATACAACTGAGTAAAAGAAACTGTTTTGTAAAGACAATCAAATAACTAAAAAGAAAGTCAAAGTATAATTTACTTAAGTTTTATATGTATATGACCAGGAATATGATGATGATAGTTATTGGAGAAATAAGACGACAAAGTTCATGGTAGGGGCACAGGTGAAGGAAATGGATACTGCTGTACTAGAGATTTCCTCATGATAAATTTCCCTTTGTGCTGTGGTTCTCTCCACTTTGTTCCAGGATCAACAAGTCATAGTACAGTTAATTTCCATTTACAATATACCTACTTACCTATGATTATGTAGAGTAAAGCATCGGTTATTAAAAAGTCATTTTAAAGCTATAAATTACTATGCAGATCTTGGTATTTTACGTCGTTATGAAGAAAATATGTACCGCAATTGCAGTAAAGTTTTATTCATAAATAAATAAACACATAACTATTCCGCGACTATTTGATCGATATTATGGTTATTAAGCTAAGGAGAGGCCTGTGTCCAGCAGTGGACAACTATAGGATGATGATGGCTATTACATAATATATTATGGTTTTGTACCCTCTTGATGGAATGGTAATACACGTAGTGGTGCCCATTTGATGTTTTATTTTGTCACAAATAGGCATGTTTTTGACCAACTGAATGAAGGCTTGAAGAAAAGCAGCCATGTGGACGAAGATGGAATATTTTTTTATCAATCATAAAGACCTGAAGACTGAACCAAATTTAAATGGGACCAAACAGGAAGCGCATTTCAAACAAAAAAAGGTGTTATCCAAATCGATTCACCCAGTCAAAAGTTTTTAAAATAAAATAGTACGGATGATTTGAGAAACTACTCCTTTTTAAGTCTGTTAAGAGTTTGAGTAAAGTAGCGGGTAATTAGGTACCTAATGAACAAGTGTGCTCCATCGTAGACCACATCGCTGCTTAACATCAGGCAGGATGGTGGTCAAACGCTTGTTCAATGTGTTTAAAAAAAAAGAAGTTTAAATTTAAGTAATGTGACGCTTTTTCTTCTTATGATGGCAGACCTTTGTTTGAATGGCTATTTTATTTTAAAGAAGCGCGTACTGACATTGTATTAATAGTTTAAACCGGGTATTACGCTTGCTGGGCATCAGCCATGACTACAGTACGTGTAACTGTGTCGAAAGCCGAGCAAACAACCAAGGTAAGCTGAATGCTTCATCACCCTAGCCACTACTGAACGAGGATGATTTCCATGATCATTTGGGAGGAAATGCCAATATCCGTCACGACTGGCAGGCGGGTTGGCGATCGTAGTAGTGTTGTTGTTTAACACACAGAGAGCGTTGCTGCCCGTCCTGTAGAAGGTTCCCTCGGTCACCTATTACAATCCCCATCCTGAATGCTCATCTTTTGTTAATTTTCGCGCCGTTATACCCGGTTTAAACTTTTACCCCCTTACCAATAAACGCGTTGTCACTTACACAACGGTTATTACAGGTCTACTTGAACTGGTTATTCCGTATTTGACATACAACTGACAAGTTAAGTTGAGCTTTGTATATCTTCGAAATAGCAATTCCACCATTATTGGTAAGGCCCTTAATATGAATGGATATTCTACACAATATTACTACATAATGGACTATATTAAATACCCGTACATGGATAGCTAAATGAACAGTTGAACACGCTGGTATGTCATTGACCCGACCACCATCGGCTAAGTCAGCAATCATTTTAATTGCTGACCCTACCTGTGTGCTGATATCCGTTTCTGTCGCCACACATTTAACCTGACCGAATAATTATCGCCATGATACTAAAATAGTCGTAAATTCTTGGAATAGGTCAGTGGATGTAAATAATAGTAGGTGTCGTTTGATTATGAATGAATAAATAGACACAGATCATAGTGGCGTGTAATTAGAGAGGCCTATGTCCAGCAGTGGACAAATATGGGCTGATGATGATGATGATGATGATGAATCCATATGAATCCGTATTCGACGGCGTAATCCGTAATCCGACGCCCTTGCTATAGCTGCAGGTGCAATAATAATAGTGTAAAATAATTTTATGTAAAAATAATTTTGGATTTTGTAATACAACACTATTGAAATTAATAAGTCTTTCTGCATACACGTTTACAGATACTCTGAAAACGTCCATTCTTGATGAAATGCAGATCAGGTACGACAATTATGTACCTACGCGTCACTTGTACTGTCTAAATGAACGAACTACCACGGACCCACCGCATATTTTGAACTCTATCTACTGGCCATAAAGTCGAAATACAATGAAATGCAAAATACTAGGACTGGACAAGTGTAAAAAACTCTGAGCCCGCAATTCTATGCATGTTGTTAAATAAAGTAGCTCAGGTAAAATGGTTTTGTTTCGTAAAGTTGACAGCAAAATGTGTTGCTGGTTTCTGCTAATTTGTCTCCGTGTAAGAACGAGATGCTATTGCTGTCTTTATCGTTCTGTAGTGTCAGGAGTGAGATGGCAATAAACGCTGCAATTAATCGCTGTACGCACGTACAATGCAAAGAGAATTGCCCCACAGCAAAAGTAATTTGTAAGTACAGTCGAGTACATAAATATCTGAAATGAACCAGTACAAACATCGGCGTCAGAAAGGAATTTATATGAAAGTAGAGATCATAAGAAACTGATTTTGTTAACGTTTTTGAACACGACTGTACGAAAAAAGGCAAAAAACTGGTTGTGATATTAACTCTTCAAGCATGCGATGTAATGACCTGTGTGCCATCAAAACAGCTGTAATTTCAACTTAAAATGTTATACATTTTAATTTAATTTGACGTACGGAAAATTAAGATTTATTGTAATTTCATTCCATAATCCCGCGCAGGTCTGGCGCGTTAAAATAATTATACATGCTGTATATTTACCTAGGTACTTTAAAATATCCCATACCAGTGGCGTGCACGCCATATAGGCAAAAATACACTGCCTTTCTTAGTATTGTAGCTTCGCGACCTAATAATAGAGTTATTGCTAGATCTTTTTCTGTTGTACTGACGACAGAGGCTCAAGAAGTTCCTGTGTGTTTGTGGGTGAGTTGATAGGTTACCTATATTTCGTAAAGACAAGTTACCTATATAATCCTTGGGGATCACTGCCTACCTTGTTGTAAAAGCCGGTGCACGCCACTGTCCCGTACCATATGAAAGTAACACTTTTGACTTATTTCCAACAGTCTGATTAGATCCTACTACACTCGAGAGCACAAATTACGGGTCATGCATAATATTTTGTAAGCACATTCATGACACGTCTAAATAATTGAAGATAGCTAGCTAGAGTAAAATAAATAGTTTTTTTTATATTTTTATAAAATATCTTTTACTCAAAACTTAAGGAGAGACCCGCACACCATAAGGTGAACCCTATAATGGCGATGGGCTTACACCGTGTCAAGTTGGATTAAATACGCTTGGTCAACCGTGGGAATTTGCTTAGCAAGTGCCTCTGCCTACCCCGCTTTGGGATTAAAAGGCATAAAGTGTATTTATATAAGACAGGTAATGATTACTCTGGGGTGTGTTAGCCTTTTTTGAACAATGACGGTTTTGTCCTTTAATCCTTTACCGGGCAGAAGGTGTGTTTGGAATTAATTGGTTTTATACTGTATTTCAACGGACTAGGGTACAAAATAAAGTGGAGTCTCCCTTGCCGTCCATTTGCCTGGTAAACGGTTAAAGTAGAGTAGGACAGAGGCACTCTTTTATGAAATGCTTATAAAAATAAATAAAAAATAAATACACTTCACGCCTTTTAAAACTCGTAACAAAAGTAATATGTGAGAAATTCCATGCTAATATGTATCCGATTAATTAATTTTCAACTCAAATAGCATTGTTCGTAGACATGCAGAGTACTTTTTCGCTTCTGTCATCTGTCACATTAAAGAGTTAACATCGAGACTCTTTTTTAGCTGTCTAACATTGGCTAAAACATTTAGGTCTTCCTCTAAAGTAGGCAGTAGTGTAATAGGGTACCGACTTCATCCAGCACTAGTTGCCCCTACGATTTTTTTAAGTTTCCCATATTTATGTTGTCTGTAATCATCAAACGATGACTTGTTTACCACCTTTGAAATATCTTCTTTCCAACAAAAAAAGAATAACCAAAAGTCGTTCATAAACGACGAAGTTATCGGCGAACAAACATAATAAAAACATAATATACTGCGTGAAAAAGAACCCCGAGCTAGTCATAAAAAAATGTATTTTTTTTCATTTACCTGCATTTTCGTCATAGTAAAAGTTGTTTATATTGACGAGCCGAACAACGTTTCTAAGACCATTGCTCGGGGTCCTTTTCATATACGGTCGAATTGAGAGATTTTTTTTTGGAAGTCGCTTAAAAATATAACGTTATTTTATACTAGCTTTCCGCCCGCGGCTTCGCCCGCGTGGACTTCGTTTATATTGCAGCATAAAGGACAACTATAAGAAAACTTATCATCCCGACGGAAAAATCTAAGTTTCCCTCGGCAATATAATTTTTTACCGGGATAAGAAGTATCTACCCTATAATTTAATCCGGACTTCTAACATTACGTATGCAAAATTTCAAGGCAATCGGTTCAGTAGTTACGGCGTGAAAGCGGAACAAACTTACTTTCCGATTTATAATATTAATATTAGTAAGGATTTTGCAAGGTTATGTAAATAATTGAAACCTAAAAATTTTGTATTACCAAAATATTCTATCTAGTTACTGTATGTACTATAACAATAACAGTATTTTATCGTTATATTATTAAGTATTTGTTTGTATCAGCACTTGGTGTGCCCAACAAGGCTCATGATGGTACAACATATCTACATCCTATAGTTTGTACTAATATTTCATCTTCACATTGTGAAATGCAATAAACAATTGAGTATTGAGTAACCGGGTATTACCGCGCGAAATTAACCAAAAACAATCATTCAGCTCACCTACTCAGACTATTAATAAAATGTCCGTCGGCGTTTCTTTAAAAAAAATGATTTTACATGGTTACTAAAAGGCAAAGTCACTTTTAGGGGAAGAAAAGGGCATTTTCTAAACAAAAACAATTAATTTCAATAAAATATTGCTTGGATTAGCAGTGATTGGCATTTTTAAACGTAAGAATGCAGTTAGATATTGGCAATGGATTACGAAGATTAATTTTTAAAATGACTAATTAAGGATGAAAGTTTTTCTAAGAGGGCCAATATTAGGTTTAGGTCGTCTTTCAAGTAATTAGAGGAAATAGATACGGCTATATGATTTTACGGTATTATGATTTTTAGATATCGAACCAGCATGTGACAAAACATATTTTAGCCTTTGTTAGCCGAGGATAGTGTAGCTTCCCAAAGTTAACGGACCTTTTAAACCAGTGCAGTAGTTTCTGATCCTATTGAATTCAACAAAAAAAAAATACACTTTTATTGACGGGCCCGTTGGTGTAGTAGTCTACTACTAGTATTCCGTAGGGTCGTGGGTTCGATTCCCACCGCTGACAGGTGTTTAGGTGATGAGCTTTTAAGCACTTGTTGGATGTGTCTGGGTGTTTTATTAAATATAAGTATATGTTTAA
>SJJU01005006.1:0-14609 GCA_012932125.1 Conopomorpha cramerella
CAAGACTCGAGGCCTTATAAAGTGAGAGAGGTTTCTGTCAGTGAGTCGTCTTCTAAGAGCCGCGAATACGGTCCACGCTGCTACCGGTGTGGCGAAAGGGGGCACTTGCAGTCGAATTGCCCGAAATGGAACAGCAGACGGCGAAGCCTGGACACCGCTGCAAAATCTAGTGATACTGATGCAGCAGAGCCACAGCAGGGAAACGAGTAATAGCCAGGACTATGGGACGAGTACTGGCTGGTGGTCGAAATGTCCCAGTTGTGATCTCACAAGCAAACGACGGGAATAGTCTGATCGTCAAAGGAGGAATTGGACGGATAGCATGTCATCTTACTATCGACACCGGAGCTTCTCGGACAGTAATTAGTTCTCGGCTACTTAAACACCTGACGAGAGATCACCTAGTCCGGCCTAATAATCTAAACCTTCAAACGGCTACCGGTCAGTACATTTCCGTCCAAGGGGAGCAAGAGGTGGAGATGAAGATAGCCGAAAGGAGCTATTGGCACAAAGTCATCGTCGCCAACATCGTTGATGACTGCATTATTGGGTTAGATTTTATGCGTAGACACAACTGTACAATTGATGTCAAAGGTGGCGTCCTTAGAATTGGGGCTGATGAAATACCCATGGAAGGTGGCGTAAACGGGAATGTCTACTGTGCTCGAAGGACAGTTCTTCAGCCCAAATCGCAAGCCTTAGTTCCAGTGAAATTGCCGTACTACACGGGACGAGGATCTCACCGCTGCGTATTAGTATAAAAGCTAGATGATGACTGCCCTTGGATAACCGCTCGAACCATCGTTACAACATCATCTGCAGCATTTATAAGGGTCCTGAACCTGAGTGATACCCAATACGCATTGCAGAAAGGAACTCGTATAGGTACTTGCGAAGAGATTTCTTGGTTAAGAACGTGTCAAAGTACGGACATGAACAAGAGGCTGCCAAATGGAGATATGGACTTGGGAAGTCTATTGGACAGTTGCCAAGAAGATCTCAGCATGGAAGAACGCACAAAGGCGCGTAGTCTATTACTGAGATATAGTGACGTCTTTTCTCTACACGATGGTGACATTGGAAGGACTGGAGTGGTTCAGCACGAAATTAACACTGGTGAGATCATGCCTATTAGACAGCGTCCTCGGCGAGTTCCAGTGGCTCGGGAAAAGGAAGTGGAAAGCATGATTGAGGAAATGCAGGGAAGCAGGGTGATCGAACCTTCAACCAGCCCTTGGTGTTCACCGGTCGTTTTAGTGAAGAAGAAGGACGGCACTTTGAGGTTTTGCGTAGACTACCGCCGACTTAATGATGTGACCAAGAAGGACAGTTATCCCTTGCCACGAATCGACGACACTTTGGATACTTTGAATGGGATGAAGTGGTTTTCCACGTTGGATTTGAAAAGTGGCTACTGGCAAGTAGAAATCAAGGAAGGAGACAAAGAGAAAACTGCCTTCTCTACTGGCAAAGGACTATGGCAGTTCAACGTCATGCCCTTTGGATTGTGTAATGCTCCAGCTACATTTGAGAGATTAATGGAACAAATACTAGCGGGACTACTTGGAGATACATGCCTCGTATATTTGGATGACATCATCATCATTGGCAGAGACTTCGACGATCACCTCGTCAAGCTAGAGCAAGTTTTCTCCAAATTACGAGACGCGAGACTTAAGCTTAGTCCCAAGAAGTGTTCGCTGTTTAAGCGAAAGGTGAACTATTTGGGCCATGTTATATCAGCAAATGGAATACAGACAGATCCTGAGAAGATTAGTGCCGTAAAGGATTGGCCGATGCCGAAGGATAAGACTGCAGTAAGAGCCTTTCTGGGTCTTTGCTCGTACTACCGAAGGTTCGTTAAGAACTTCTCTGACATAGCCAAGCCACTACACCAGCTGACTGAAGAAAAGCGACCATTTGTCTGGACGGATCAGTGTGCTCTGGCATTCAACCACCTTAAAGAAAGGCTTTGTGAAACGCCTATTCTAGGATACCCGGCTCCTGACATGGACTTTATTGTTGACACCGATGCAAGTAACACGGGTATTGGAGGTGTCCTGTCACAGAAGAAGGGAGATCAGGAAGTTGTGATCGCTTACTTTAGCAAATCTCTATCGAAACCAGAAAGAAATTACTGCGTCACCCGGAGAGAACTGCTCGCTGTAGTAAAAACCTTACAGCATTTCAGCAAATATTTACTTGGCCGTAAGTTTCGAATCAGGACCGACCATGCAGCTTTGAAGTGGTTACTGGAGTTTAAAAATCCTGAAGGTCAAGTAGCTCGCTGGATTGAGCAACTCCAAGAGTATGACTTCCACATCGAACATCGCAGCGGGAAGTCGCATGGAAATGCAGATGCCCTGTCCCGAAGACCCTGTCCGGACGATTGCAAGCATTGCTTGAGACAGGAGGATAAAGACTGCATCAGGATGTTGCGGACGGATTCAGTCAGCGATGAATGGAGTGACGACGCCATGAAACAAGCTCAGCAGGAAGACCAAGACATCAAACCCATTTTCGATTGGGTTAAATCTGGAGTACCGAAACCAAAATGGTGTGACGTCGCACCGATGAGTACGACAACAAAAAGTTACTGGGCTCAGTGGAACAGTTTAATGATTCACAACGGTGTATTGTGCAGGAAATGGGAATCGACAAATGGAAAGGATGCCCATCTACAAGTGATTATCCCTAAGAAAAGGGTAAAAGATGTGCTTCGATCCTTTCATGACGATGTTTCCGGTGGACATCTTGGTGTGAAGCGGACATTAATGAAAATTCGGCAACGATTCTACTGGATTCATTGTCGCGAAGATGTCGAGGACTGGTGTAGGAAATGTGTCAATTGTTCATCAGTCAAAGGGCCACATACTCGCAGTAGGGGTGCGCTAAAGGTGTACAATGTTGGGGCACCTTGGGAAAGGATAGCGTTGGACGTCGCGGGACCATTTCCAACATCTGATGCCGGAAATAAGTACATCTTGGTGATCATGGATTATTTTACCAAATGGCCCGAAGTGTTTGCCATTCCTAACCAGGAAGCTACGACAGTTGCGGAAAAATTGGTGATGGAGGTATTTTGTCGGTTTGGTGTCCCTCTCGAAATACACAGCGACCAAGGCAGAAACTTTGAATCCCAAGTGTTTCAAGAGACATGTAGAATCATGGGGATCCATAAGACGAGAACAACGCCATATCACCCGCAATCTGATGGGATGGTCGAAAGGTTCAACCAAACACTGGAACGACATTTGGCCAAGGTGGTTGATAGTCATCAAAAGGATTGGGATAGGCACATACCTCTTTTTCTGCTGTCGTACAGGTCGGCAACACATGAGAGCACAAACATGACTCCTGCATGTGCGAACTTTGGAAGAGAACTGCGGTTACCGGCAGATTTACTAACCGGAAGGCCCCCAGACACGCCTATGTCCGTAACGGAATACGCGAGTGACTTACGGAATCGATTGGAAGATGTTCACGGTCTAGTTCGAGATAATGGACTTCAAGCTAGTAACAAGATGAAAACACGTTATGACCGTAAGTCTAATCAATCCGGATTCGAGGAAGGTTCGCAGGTGTGGTTGCACAACCCTTTGCGTAAAAAGGGAAAGTCTCCTAAATTGTCACCAAACTGGGAGGGCCCATATAAGGTGGTGACCAAGATCAACGATGTGACATATCGCATACAGAGAAATCACCGCAGCCCATGCAAGGTTGTGCACGTCGACCGGCTGGCCCGATACTATGGAGATAATCATGCTCGAGACGAGCACGTTTTAGAAGGGGGTAGTGTTACGCCCCGGGGCCGAGAAACAACGGCTAGAATGGCGTAGAGGTACGTCGAACATTCGAGAGGCCTAAAGAACATTCCAGTATCCAAGTCGACGCATACAAACCACTACACAGTGCCTATATGCGTCAGAATATAGTAGAAGGATCTCGAAAGATCGAGAAAAGTGTGGTATATTTCGGAAGCCACAAGTACACAAGTACTTACCTTACCTCACAACAAGTAGGTATACACCTACTTACCTACTGTTGGGTGTAGGTATAAACACGCGAGCCGTCGACGCGACTCACAGGTAGGTATAAATCTACTTACCTACTGTTGGAGTAGGTATAAACACGCGAGCGGGCCGACGCGACGGTTAGGTATTTAATTATTATTATTAGAAGTCGACTCGAAAATGTACCTGAACCTACTCGAATGTTCTGGATTGTGTACCGTGGTATATAAAGAGCGACGATTGAGTCGGCGGGACAGTTTTCAACTAAACAGCGATATAGTGAACATCAAGAGAGAAAACTAAAGAGTGATAACAAGTGATTGTGTGATTGTAAAAGTGTTTATTAGCGGTCTTAGTTTAACGATTGTAATTAGTTTGTGTAATTACAGTGCCGAAATAAAGTGGTATTCTTGATTTTCGTAACAGTGTCATTTTTCTATCGGTACCCACCCCCCACGTACGTAACAATATAGTATATATCCTAAAATATCTTTCATTATCACCTCTATATTTTTCTCTTCTTTGAAAGTGTATTACGTGTTTTGCTTATGCAAGAAGTGTATAATATTTTGTTGTATTATGATTTTCTGGATCGAGATTTTCTTTGTGCTGGACGGTATTTTCCTTGAAAAGACATGGTTTTTGAATTTGGGCGCAAACTTTCTAAACACTGACCAGTCTGGAGTTCAAGTCGCGGATGTATAGGTACCTAACAGACAAGTGTGTTCCATTGTAGACCACATCGCTGCTTAACATCAGCCAGGGTGATGGTCAAACGCTTCGTTGTAATTTATAAAGAAAATAGACACAGGAATTATATCCTCGAAATTCTCGCGGGACCGGAAGGAGATTTCCTTCTTGTGACTTGGTGTTGTATTTATTCAAATATTTTATAGGTAATAAATTAACTATAAATAATGGCATAAGTTACGATTAACACCACGGAGTGAATTTAGTGGTTTATATAGACGGTAAAAATTTCTTTAAGTAAGTTTTTGTGTAAAATCCTTACACAGAGAATAATGAGCGGGCGAAATGATCCGCGTCTCAAATCAACTAAGTAATCATGGTTTTTTATTATACTTAAAACATATATTTCACTGCTATAATACCTAACATTTTGTGGGCATTGGCATTACCAGTTAGGCATTAATAATAGCATTAGGGCATTTGCGTAGCACGTGCCACTGTTTACGCTACTTTGGAGTTAAAAAGAATAAAGTGTATTAATTTATTAGAAATGAAGTTCACTCTCACTTACTTTCACCAGTTAATCTTCATCGTGGTCGTCAGAGGGCTGCCTATTGGATGTTATAAAACGATTGAACTTAACAGAATTGGATCCAGGTCTTAGTAAAATATTCACTGCTCCCTTCCTTCGGCATACATTTTGCATACATTTGTGAGTGGACCGTAGCCATAATCAACGGCTGGTCATTAAGAATTCCTTAAGCTGGCAATTTTAAGTCTTGTTTGAACCTTCATACAAATTATTATGCTACAGGATGGGGTGTTTAAAGAGGTCAGTGTGGGTCTCACAAAGTACAAAAAGGTTCAGTAGTAGGTAGGTACAATATTTTGAAAACAACCACAAACGTCAATTTCAATAACGGAAATGTCACGGGTAAGGATGACGGTAACCCTCTTTTGCCCATGTGACCTTGTAGATGCTTCGAGGACTTCCTTTGGGTTCTTCAGACTTCATCGATTTCAGTGACAAAATTACTGCACGGAAAATGGTTGTGGTAAATAAGATGGTACTTGTATGACTGCGTATGTACGCCATGTGCATGAGCATATTCTGAGGGAGTTCCGAAGGAAATCGCATGGGACCTAACGACAAAATTTACCGATCGGCACTAAAAGGTAAGAATTAAACCGTTTTCCCGAAGGACCGAAGCGACTCGGCATCGCTTCGGTCCTTTTTATTCCCCATTGATTTTAGGTAATCATTGCACTGGGCACCACACAGCAAGTCGGTACCTGTGTGACTGGATGCGAGAGATACATTCACACATCTACCCTTATGATGGAGTCCACGAGGGCATCGTTTTGGTCCTGACGACTTCTTCCCGTGCAATGACAAAAAATACTGGAATCGTTAGATAACATCATAATTAAAGACGGTACACATGTGACTGGGTAGTGGTGATCATTTAATTAGCCTACCTTGTTCCCTTTCTACGTTTGCTCTTACCGTTTCTTTTGACTTGTTGAATAAAAAGTTAATAATAAATTGTTGAATAAAATAAAAAAAAATTATCAGTTTTTGTTTGAAGTATCAATCCCAAGGTCCAAATATGAAATTTGGAGTTTCCTAAAAAACTATTTGTCAAAAAAGTTGAAAACGAAAGATATGTAGTAGAGTATGATAACTTGCCAAGTCACTTCATTTTGTTATAATCAACCATTCAAGTTATTTTGGAACGCTACTAGGCGTCATCAGTTCTATCGTTTCCCATCCAATTATTGACGAAATTCACTACAGTAATGCGTTTGTTTACTTAACAAGGATGCTACTCCAAAAAAAAACAGCAATATACTACGTTTTAAGCCCCTTATTATGCCATTTGACGTTGTTTTTTTCCTGTGACCCTATTCATCTAAAAATAATGTTATGCCTAAGAAAAGGGACATCGGACGTTTCCTTCTTCTTTTTTTTTCTTTGGCGGATACTATGATTAATAGTCCATCTTCAAGAAGCTTTTGTCATCATACTGAAGTCACAGTCGAACATTCCGTTTGAAAATTACCTTGAAAAATAACGGCGAGCACATGGAAGACATCGACGTATCAAGAGTTTTGCAAACACAGATATCCCTCCCAGAAGGAATTAAAAACATCCGTGTTATTTTAACACAAGAACTTTATTACACTGACCAAGATTCTCTTACAAATCGTATATATATAACGGCTCAAGAAACACTGGTTATGTGCAATGGGAAATGTCCAAATTTGAAAACAGAAAGGCGACATTCTGTGAAATCAGACTTGCTCGACTGAAGTTGAAAATACCCGTATCGTAAAAAGGAGATAGCGGCATTTTTCGTCGGAAACACGATTCCGGAATGACGAATCGGAAATAATAATCTTTTATTTTTGAGAGATTAAAAAAAAAGGAAAATACTGCGAATAAAGCAGAAACGGACTTGCAAACAATCTTCATCATCAAAATGTTTGTCAAATGGAATTCCGTGAAGGAAATGAGGATGTAAAATGACGATGTAAAATACAAAACGTTTCTGAAGTACCACCCACCATTTACATTATGTAGACCAAGAGGGAATAAAATCGGATTAACACTATTTATAGCAGACTAGTGGACGCCCCGCGATTTCATTCCCGTATTTTAGACAAACTATAACACCCTCTATTTAGTGACTCGTCCTACAAGTTAGGGGTAAAAAGTAACCTATTTCCTTTCTCAGGCAAAAAAATATCTGCACAGTATTTGGGCGTGAAAGCGAGGCAAACAGACAGTCAGAGTAACTTTCCTATTTATAATATTAATATACAATTTACTAATTAAAAAAAATACTAATATTATAAATGGGAAAGTGAATTTGTTTGTTTGTTTGTTCCGCTTTCACGCCGTAACTACTGAACCGATTGCTTTGAAATTTTGCAGACGTATAGTTAGAAGTCCGGTTTAAATAATAGGGTACTTTTTATCCCGAAAAAAATGATATTCCCGAGGGAAAACAAAAACATTTCCTTTATACCACAATGTAACCGAAGTCCACGCGGGCGAAAAGCTATTATTAATATATATTTATTACTACTGAAATTGAATTGATTTCGGCATTTGAGAATAACAATTGTGTTTACTATTATTCGTGTGAACTCTTTCCCCCTTACCAATAAATGACAGGTCTAATGAAACTGGTTACATCGTATTTGACATACAACTGACAACTTAATCTGAGTTTTGTATAATGTCGGAATAGATAAACTGCGTTTTTCGGAAAAGCCGTTTATGTAGAACTTGGTACTTATTTACATGTTAATACATTTTTTGGCGAAGGTTTATTCTTATTTAACATATAAGGCTCTCATTTTTCACATACAATTTTAGGCGGGATACTTAGTAGAACTTAACATACCTTCTAGGCTCTGAAGACCAGTCCGTCTGCTTATTTTCGCCTCTTTTCTTCACTGCGTATAAATCTCGACCAACTCTCGACCAAGTTCACAATCCAGAGACTTTGCGTTGGATTCTCGTTTTGTCAGGATTCATGTGTTCTTTGTATTTCCAGCTAATTTCAAATACTTCGTAAATTCTCACTAGGAAGTATCTATGGTAAACCTTAGATTATCATCGACATAGACAGCTGTCAATGTCAAATCATAGTGTCTTCACCAGAAAGCCAGTATGCCAATTTGCTTAACTTTTTTCTCTGCTATTGCATGCACGTATCAGAAATAAACACTCCTCAAGAATCACTATATATACATACAGAAGAAAACCTCATCTAAATCCGTTGCGTGATTTTAAAGAACTAAGCATACAGAACAGACAGTGAGAGACGACTTTGTTTTAGATTTTTATTGAATTACTATAGTTTTTCTTTATCACTATGAACAAGCGTTTAACCACCATCCTGCCTGATGTTAAGCAGCGATGTGGTCTACGATGAAGCACATTTGTTTATTAGGTACCTATTCGAACGCGACTTAAAGACCTATAGTATAAAAAAACCTATGCTTCTGTCATGTATTTGTCAGTTCTTCATTCATTGTACTTAGGCACACAAGTATAATATGATACCTAATCAAACAGTGGTTGAACTATGAGTGTAGTCAAACAAAATTTGAGAGATTAAATTTTGCCCACAATGCAAATACACTTATCAAGGCTTCGCAAATTTCCGTATAGTAGGTTAATGTAATTTTATTTACTCGGAATCATTGTTCAAAGTTGTTTCCTATGAAAGCCTCGGAACAATGTAAACTGAACTGCACTTCAATAGAACATGTAGCGATGCAGAGGATAAAATTAATAAAGCCCATTGAATTCAGGTAACGTATTGATGCTTCGAACGTAGAATACCGATTCTGTGATAGGGGAAATAGTGCCATTATAAAAAAAATCGTTCCTAATATTATTAATTCGAAATTAACTCTATCTGTCTGTCGTGCTTTCACCAAAACTATCGGCGTGAGAAAGTATACTGAATAAGATGTGCCAAGTGCAAAAGGATCCCGAGTAATGGTCATAGAAATGTTGTTGGGCTCGTCAATATGAACATTTTTTACTATGGCGACATTCGGGGAAATACAAAAAAAAAGTCATGTCCATATAAAATAGACAATTTTTTACCTCAGGAGACGACATTTTGTATGGGGATGGAAATTATATTTTTGGTTTGACGAGTCCAACAACGTTTCTAAGACCATTGCCCGGGGTCTTTTTACACTCTGTGCAGGCTATTTACTAGTAGTCCTAAGTCGTGTGATCCTTCTATTCTTCACAGTCTTTTGGTGGCGCAATCTGGTAATAACTTAAAACTAAAATAAAATAATCAACATTATTGCTAATAAGTATAAAAATGAGTTGGGAATAGGAATCAACATAATTGTAGAATTGGCACCCAGTCTCCTATTATCAAAATTAGTTAACCGGACATTGCACCTATTCAGTGAACTGGGGCGTAAATTGATAAGCTCATTTATTTATACGACAACAATGTATTTGCCGATGCATTCCCTATTTTAGTTAACACACACATACACACACACACACTTACATACTTACATTTCCGTTATCTATACAGGGCGAGGCTTTGAACAGAGTCAAAAACTTAAAATAAACATAAATAAATTCAGGAATCACTATTCAAATCCTTGTAGTGTTAGACGCAAATATGTTGTGAGGAAGTTAGCATCAACACGTATTAACATAAATAAATAAATAATTATTTTACAACAACACACACATAGCTTTCATCCCATGTAAGTAGCTGAAGCACTTGTGTTATGGAATTCAGACAACGAAGTATACTAAGGCAGTCATTAGACGCTCATGCAAGCGTCATTCAATTCCATCAGTCATGTTTTATGGAATGACTACTAATACTAATTCAAACATCATTCACTATTTTAGACGATAGGCAATCCGTCAATCACAATCATGACTGTGGTAAAACTGAGATCAAAACGTATCGTCTAATGTCTATCTGCCTTACATAAATAAAATACCCAGACACATCTAACAAGTACTTAAAAGCTCATCGCCTATAATGAATATGTATGTCACATGTATTGAATATTTGTGGGTTTTGGGGAAGTTATAAATATTCTGCAACATACGAATTTCCCTTTACACTGCACGTTCCTAACATTTTAATTCTATTCAAAACGCAGTCATCCAATTACGAGACTGTGAATCCTTTTATCGCCTTTATTCTCTAACGTTATAGGGATGCAAGTCAATTCCACTTTTATAGCGAAGTAAGTGGCAATTCTATATTTATAAAGTTATTGGATGAAATCCTGTACTATGTGTGTGTGTGTGTGTGTGTGTGTAACTGTGAGTGTGTTTGAATGTGTGTGTGTGTGTTTAAGAGAAAGAAAGCGATTGCTGGTTTAAACAGTTCGATTGGTTGATCAATTGTCATTACAAGTTCATTTGACAGATTGCCTCACTGTCATTTGTCGATATGGGTCAAGCGTAAAAAGCGCTATCTGCATTCAGCTTTACATTTTCTTCCCTATTCCAGTGTGCTCCATCGTAGACCACGTCGCTGCTTAACATCAGGCAGGATGGCGATCAAACTCTTGTTCATAGTGATTAAAAAATTAAAAAAAGTGCGATACATTTAAATCTATATTTTTTAATACTGTCATGTATATGCGGTAATAATCCTAACACAATATTTTTATTACAATACCTATTAGTACAAAGGATAAGGATGACAAGGGCTAGGCTAGCTAGAACTAGCTAAAACATAAAACAAAACAATATGTCTTAAAGGTACCCACTATGTAATTAATGTAAAGACTTTTATAGGGCTTATCACTGTACATTGTTAGTTTATATTATGAGAACACTAATACTGATAAACCTCAGACCAACTTCAGTCTTTCTTTTTTAAACAGAATAGACTTTATTAAACGGTTTTTTTTTGCTGATAAAATAGAGTATGTTTTCATTTTTTGTGCGAGGACCATTGTTCGTAAATGAATAATACCTTTAATATGTAATAAAGCATTTTCACGAAGTGACTGTGTCAAAACGTAACTTACTAACATTTTATCAAGTGTGTCAGACCAAACACAACTAGACTTGAAAGCCGCGTAGCACCTTTGATCTGTTTCATTGTGTATGGGATTCTACGTAATATACCTTGCTTCGCAGTAAGGGACAGAACCTGATACGCTATCTTACTCTTTTACTCTTGCATGTTTTTCATATTGTTGTCACGTTCTATTCTAAGCGTCAGTTTTGAATGGAGAATTTTCTTTGACGTTTATCTGACAGATTTTCGGGCGGAGAACTGTCATTATTGTCATACTTTCCGAACAAAGTTTGACAGTAATAAATAAATAAATAAATATTTTACAACAACACACGCATTGCCTTCATCCCATGTTAAGTAGCTAAAGCACTTGTGTTGTGGAAATCAGACAACGACATATACTTACGTAAAACTTTTTTTTTTTTTAAATACATCCTTATATAAATAAATACCTGCCAGCGGTGGGAATCGAACCCACGGCCCTATGGAGCAGAGGCAGACATGCTGACCACTACACCAACGGGCCCGTAATGGCAGTTCTCCGCCCGCAAATGTGTCAGAATAACGTCAAGGAAAATTCCCGATTGTACTTTAACTTTTTTTTTAAATTGGCAGTCTAGTAGCTTGTTTTTCAGCTTTGTTGCCCGTGCCATTGATTTGGTCTGAGTCAAGTGTCAAGTGTGTCAAAGTTTTATATGACTTTTTTTATGAATCTGTAGGCACGGGTTTCGATTTTAAACTGAGTCAGTACAGCAAATAAACAAAATCAATACATAGGTGGTATAAAACAAAACAAAAATACATTTTTTTTATCAAAAAGCGGGGTAGACGGAGACATTTGCTAAGAAAATGATCGCGGCTCACCAAGCGGATTTAACCCAACGTCACATTGGGTGAGCCTATCGCCGTTACATAGGTCACGATGTTGTCCTTCACCATACAAGCATTGCGTTGCATACATAGAAAACATAGTAGGAAAAAGAGTCCCAATAGTACACGTCCACTAGTCATCCCCGCGACCTCCCGGTGGCCAGTCAAGTATCCGAACAACTGGACCACAGACGCGCCAAATATAAAACAAAGTCGCCACGTTTTATTGTAGGTAAACGTCAGTGATGGATTTCAAATGTCGTAAAGTTGTTAGTGTGCTTTGTTAGTCTACCCCTTTGCACCCGAGCTGAAACAATCGTGAGAGTTGATTTCAATTGAATTTGAACCTTATTGTGTGTTTATGGTGTTCTATCATCAACTAGATACAACACAACTATATATTTTTTAATTTGTTGTACATTTTTACTATAGCCAATAGATTATTTAGTAGATGGAACATGTATATATTTTGGGAAGGTGTTGTCAAGTTCCAAGGGTTCTATTCAAAATAGAGGGTATGATTTGGATTTAACATAAGGTCAATTATATTTATCCTAAAACATATTCAGTATAGGTTTTGGAAAGGGGTTACTGTAGAGTACGTTTTGTCCGCAGTCAAAGACTGTTCAAGCACTTAACTGTACAAACGCTCGGCTAGTTACCTACAACGTTTATTCGTCAACATAATTGCATACAAACAGAATACCCTTTGATAGCATTCTCAGATATTGAATCGTTAATAAAGCGAATGGTAACCTTTGAAGCACACGATTTGTCTTGCAATTGACACAGCATCTTAGGCCCGTATTCTTGTATCACTTGAGAATATCTTTGACACAAACATGAGTAAAGCGGATAAAGGTTACTTGAGGAGAGATCAGACCTTTGTTCCATGACAACTTAAAATAATATTGCTAACATTATCTCATAAAGACAGCGCTAGATAAGTAGTACACAGCTGTCACTTTTATCATCATCGTTATCAGCTACATAACGTCCACTGTTGGACGAGGGCCTGCCCCAATGATTTCCATAATCATTTGGGGGAAATGCCAATAATCGCCGCGTTTGGCGGACGGGTTGACGACCACAGCGGTGTTGTGGTTTAACTCACAGAGAGTGCGGCTGCCCGTCTTCCGGAGAGTTCCCTCGGTCGCCTCTTATGACCCCCAAGACGGGAAATGTTGGGCTGCTGTGGTGACATAGTATTCCATTCCCCGTCACCACACGACTCTCATTTGAGTTTGAACTGGCAATAGGTCCTATCTGATTTTAAAAGTTCATGGAATTTTTAAAACAAAAAGTACTATATGACATAGTCATACTAATGAAAATCGTATCACAAATACAAATACAAAATGTTTATTGCGTTCTAAGTGTACAGTAAGGTTCTTATAATATAGGTTTAGTTACAACTTAGAAGTCATTTTCTGACATTGCAATGTTTAAGGTACCTAGTAGAAGAGGCATCTCTTCAGGTCCATGTCTGCAGCATCAACCAGCCACCCACTTAGTTACAACTTACTTTTTATTAGGAACTTATCATACGAACGGTGCAGATAAGACGCATTGCCAGTTCATAGTCGCATTGTCAAACAGCGTAAACAATAGTATGGACGTCACCCTTAGCATACACCTGTCTCATTGTCTCGAAGCGTTCTCTACTACTATTGCGCGTGTCACGGGAGTAATACCTATAGAGTTGCTGAGCCAACTACAAAAAATCCCGCGCTTACGGTAAAAAGGCACGTCCTATCTCTGCGTCTCACTGGAAAAAGCCTCAGAACAAAAACAACTCGACCTGCAATACAAAACTGACTTCTTTTTTATCACTATGAACAAGCGTTTGACCACCATCCTGCCTGATGTTAAGCAGCGATGTGGTCTACGATGCCGCACAATTGTTAATTAGGTACCCGTATTCAGCCGCGACTTGAAGACCTTCAGATTGTACTACGCAGGAAACACAGTTTACGATAAAATGAGTCAACAATATGAAACTTGCAGAAGTGAAACAGCAAGAGAAAATGTTATATGTCCCTTAGTGCGTAGCAGGATACAGTTAGATAAAAACTATCATTTTGGTAGTAGAAGTGATAGTTTGGATCATGAAACAGCCAGTAGATGAAATGCCATATCGAGCCATGACTGCCAACTTATCGTAAGCGACAAAATGTAAATTTTAAAGGAGAAGATTTTTTTTAAATATTTTTGCACGTACAACCGTACAAGACACACAGATCTAACATTTCAAAGAAAACTATATTGACATACGAGTCAGATGTAAACGCAACGCCTGTTCGTACGGTGAAAAGGCAACATCGTGATAAACCCGCACACCATAAGGAGTGTGAACCCTATAACGGCGATGGGCTCACCCCCTGTCACGTTGGGTTAAATACGCTTGGTGAACCGTGGGATTTGCTTTAGCAAGTGCCTCTGCCTACCCCGCTTTGGGATTAAAGGCGTGAAGTGTATTTATTTTTTA
>SJJU01005008.1:0-20929 GCA_012932125.1 Conopomorpha cramerella
CTCCAGCTTTATAATATTAGTATAGATTATTCATGTAAGCCTTCATTCTATGAATCTATTAAAGAAAACCGCATGAAAGTCCGTAGTTGTTAAAGATCTAAGCATACATAGGGACAGAGAAGCGGCAAGCCACTTAGTTTTATATTATGTATTGATGTTCAACTCAGGTCACCTATCGACGCACCGGCGCACGCACAACAGCGACGCGGAGTCCCCGCCGGCGACGGAGGAGTGCACGGCCGCCTGCACCAAGCTCGAGCCCGACGACCCCGCCGCCGCCGCCGCCGCCGCCGCCCTCGCCGACACCCTCACGCACGCCGTCAAGACTGAACACATGAAGACTGAGAGGTATTTTTTATCACTATGAACAAGCGTTTGACCACCATCCTGCCTGAGGTCACCACACTTTCATATTACACTACTGGATACCTCACGAGTCCGCATTGCATCGCTGCTTAGCAATCTGATTATGCCATTTTAAAACAAATCTATGTATCCTGGCGGTTTACCATCAATTTGTCCCGTTCACGTTCGCAAATTTTAGATAAAATAAATAGATTAAAATATAGCCAGTATGTTGTTAAATAAAATGTACCGTTTTTCTGCAGGAATTCAACGGACGCGGAGATGATCCCTGCGGCGCCGACCGTAATGCAAATCACTGCGCAGGACGGTCTCAGCACTGAATCCTACGCGACTTTGAAGGTACCTTTCTTTTCAATTTTCTAACACAGAAAACTCTCTTTATTTGCAAAGTTTGTATAATTATAGTATACTTGTAGTATTTTAAAAATCCTTAAGAATACAGGTTCATCTTATAGTTAAAACCCAATGTAAAATATATTATATAACTTATTTCAAACCATTTAAAAAAAAATTAGTGTTTTTGAAGGTTTTCAAATATTATGTAATTGTGTTACCAAGTTTGAACTTTTACGTACATTCCATACCATTCACGCATGTCTCCTACGGTAATAAAACAATCTGTCTATTTAAAATCATCTTTAGTCCAATGTGCAGCAAAGCGGGGCAAACACACTCACTATAACGCCGTAATGTTACTGTAGCAGGTTCGCGGTAGCGGTACGCCGGAGGGCAGCGTGGTGGGAGGTGTGGGAGGGGTGGGGGTGGGGGGTGTGGGCGGCGGCGTGGTGGGGGGCGTCGCGGTGTCGGCCGCGGCCGGCGCCTACAGCCTCGCGCACCATCCCGTCACCGTCAACTACTAGCACGAGGACACCGGTGAATTTATTCACCTCTAGCATCCGACCATCATCGTCGCCCACCTCCAGGACGACGACCCCGCCGACCTACCCGACCGCGACGCGGAACTCGACGGGGAAATGGACATTCAAATTGTGACCGCCGACGTCGATTTCGAAACCGTCGACTCGGACGACGTTCGAATCGAAAAAGTGGAAATTATACACCCGATGGAGGGGGACGTCGCGATCGAGGACGGGGAGGTGATCGCGACGTTCGCGGAGTGAATCCGTGCGGCCGGTGCCATAATGTGGACCTAGTTTTTTTTTAAACGCTCGAATCAAAAGTCCAAACTTTAATTGGCTGTGAAAACTTATCGCGTAGGTGTAACTAACTACCGCAGTGCCACGCGCGGGACATCAGATCAGCATAATATAAATTGGAACTTATCGATGGTGATAAATATATAAGTAGTAGCATAATAGGTATAAGGTGGATTTTATATGGTGCAGTTAGCAACTTACTTTATTGAGGACTAATTACCATTGTAAATATTTATAAGTAAGATTTAATTTGTAATAGCCATCTTTCATTTTGTTGAGGCCATATTTTACCTATTTATAATCGTAATTTACGCTCTTATTTATTTATTCTCTTTGCTTTTATTGTAGATTTGTTGACTACTTGAAAAATGAAATCAGTTTTACTTTAACATCATTCCATCTTATGTGTTATTATTACCGTAGGTTTAAGTTCATTAACGGAAACATGGGAATGTTGCAGACAGAAATGTCTGTAAAGGCATGAATAACTTTTACGTTAATGTTGAACTAATATATTATGGAGGCATAATACATCGAGGCGTGACCATCGCATATATAACGTACACGTGAAGTATTATAGTGAAAAAATGTAAGCCTATCAATTTCCCATCAGTCAATCCAAAATAAAGGGGACCATCAACTTACCAGCCAATCAATCAGTATACTTTCTATTGTTTCTAATCTTATTTTGTAAGTCTTTCATATAACTCGGCAATGCTCTTTCTAAATTATTAAGTAGTAGTTATAGCGAATTGTGTCGTGTGTACAGCTCTTGTGTGATATAACTCATATTATTATGAAGTGTTCATTTTTTTAAAAACTTCATTTTGTACAATATTAGTAGGAGATTTTGAGTGTCAACTTACCTGGCGTGCCTAAAGTCATACCATTATTCGTGCGTAGTATTCTGTACTTTCATAGTTCACAGTGATGTACAATAACAAATTGACTAGTTTCAGCTGAAGTACTTTCTATTCGATATGTGGTTAAAATGACACTGTTCAAGTCATAAGTGATTAGTTAAAACACAATGAAACAATAATAGCAACTCATAATTAGGCAAGTCCAAGCACAGCTCTCCCAAAAAAAAACGCGACATAAAATATACATGGATGAGTCGGGGACACCCTTTTAAACCAATTTTTTTTTATACTGAGTACTGGTTTAAATGGTCCCGGACGAAAAATTCGACCTGTTCACATAAAACACACAATCGATCAGCTGATGGGGTTTGTGTGGGGAGATCGAATTCTCTCACCTACCTAAATTGACTTGGTGGGTATGTCCCATTAGGTATATAGAACAACATTACTATGTTCGGCCTTTTCTTTCTTTCAGTAAAGTGGGAGAGAAAAATTTGTTCTATAGAACAAATGGGACATACCCGACTTAATTATCGGCTTAAAAGGGTGTCCGACTCACTCTGTATTATGCTCTGGTTGGTTGACTAAACATGGCGTTATATTCATGTGTAGGCTGTTATTTCGCTTGTTTCTACAAATCGTAGCGCGTTATACGTCTTTCTTGGGACACTACACTGGGGGAGCTAATTAAAAAACTAGTAACGTGTGCTAATTTCAATTACTGTCTGAAAATACCTAGTTAAAGGTAATGTTAATACAATAGTGAGAATAGTTATTGTTCGTCATTAAAACGAAAAGCTAAAACAAGCATGTAATATATATAAACGATTCAATATTTCACGGAATCCACGCCCAAAATCGGTTTTGTATAGGGAGAACAGTTAGCGTGGAGTGGTGTTATAATCACTTCGCGCGCAGATTTGTTTCACTAATGTACATAGTACTATTGGAAAACTATAGGTATGTACTGTGTAAGTATATAGCTTTTCTGTAATAATTGGTATTTGTAGGTTTCAATGGCCCTACATGAAAAAAAATCTATTTAATTTATGTTTCCTGTAAAATAAAATCGGAAGAAAAATCCCTGTAAATTCTATTTGGAAATAAACGTGTGGTACGATTTTAAATCGTCTGATTATGATGCTTTGTTGCGATAACAGTTTGTAGTAAATTTATCGAAGCCAATATGGTGTAAATGTCAAGATGTGACGCTATCTATATTTTATATCGCAAGTCTAAAAATTACACAGAATAATATGTACTAAATTACTTATATTCCGTAATTTGATATAAATGATATAAAAAATGAGGAGATTGTGTTTTATTTTATTAGGTCTTAGATGGTATGGGTGTAAGCAGGGCGGTACGTCCATAGAAGCAAATAAGCTCTGCATACCCTGGCAAATTGACTAAAACAATTAGCGTAGTTAGGTATCTATAACACATTTAGTCGTCACGTAGGTACTGTAAATTAGGCAATTTATCTATAACAGACTTTCGGTTATTTAAAAATGTGTATCGAAAACACAAATTCGCTCTAGACCAATCAAAACACTAATCTTTCATTAATCTATTCTTCCGCGTGTCAACGAAAACAAATTCGTGCAATGTTGCTCATCGTTCCATCGATAGGTAACACAAATTTCGCCTCAACCAATCAAAACATAGTATTTAGCGCATCAACGAAAACAAATTCATGGGACGTTGCCGCTTCGTTGCATCGTCTAGCCCGGGGAAGCTGCTAGACCTCAAGCTTCCTATTTTTCTCTTTCTCTGTATACATCCCTTTCACCTCGGTCTATTAGCGCGGAGCGTTACTATGAAAAATATGGAGAAATTTACGCCACAGCGTAAGCGCAGCTTCTTCCGCGATTTTTTCATACATTATTGGAATAATAAGGGCTAGAATGCTATGACAGTGCGTAAATATGTGCGACAGAGAAAGAGTGAGCGAGCGAGAGAGGTGCCGGCCATGTTGACATATTGCAAGTATTGTTTATTTATATTGGAGTATGCATTGTTTTAGGTTATGTATTCGCGCCTTTTTTAATAGAATAATTAAATTAGACAAAAATGGAGACTAAGGTGTGAAAGTGATGTGTGTAAAAGTGTTTGTTTACAAATGTGGGTCGATTCTCTGAACTAAATATGAGTGAAAAGTGCAGAGTCGCGGACGAATTTGCCGGGATTGTTTTATTTGAACTTGGAGCAAACACAAGGTATTATGAGGTAGTTTTTGTTTTTTTAGTGTATTTACTTAGTTAGGCAGAATAAGGTTATTATGTATTGCTTTGGGAAGAGGAAGGCATCCACATTCCACAACGATCTGTTTTGCTAAACTAGTGATCTTCTATTGAATATTTTGTAGTCTGGCACAAAATTGGTACCTACTTAATGTTATTTTAGTGTCGTATGTACCTACTCATAGGAGACAGCTTACTCTGATGAAAATTTCACGGCCCGCCACTGGGTGTAAGGTTATTTTTAAGATATTTCACTGAGCAGACCGGCCTCCGGACTGTTCTCTCCTGGGGTAGACGGATTTTGGACGCAGGATTTTGGAATACTGGTTTGCCCCCCTTTACTCTCACTCTTCGTGTAATACAGGGGGTTACAAGAACTGGGCACTTTTGAAGGACTAGCTGACCCGGCAAACATTGTTATGCCCATGTACAGTGAACGTCAGAATGATGAGTCACCCCATTTTATTAAGTTTTAAAAATAATTCTGCACGTCTAGACTATTGGTGCCATTTAGTGTTACCATTAAACAATTGGTTCCTTAATATTTTCTGCAAAATAGACATTCTAAAGGTGACTGACTGTTCATCCTGACGTTAGGTTAAGAACGGATAGATATTTTTTTCATTTTTATTACGGTATTAATTGGTGCCCTTAGTAAAAACAATCGGGTCGCCTCTAGCTATAAATGACAAAACGTTATTGCAAATGTAAGGTTACGATAACAGTTACAACCATACTTACAGTGCCTTGACGAATAATAACATTTCGAAAACATCACATTTTTTCGTAATGTTATTGCTAAGTATATAATTGTAGGCGTCGACACCTTTTCAATATAAATTTTAATAACAAATTTTATAAATCCCGTTCCGATAGGAATTTAGGGAATTTCTTAGTGTATATCTACGTTAACTAGCTAAGTCTACCAAATTTCACGTTTAGCCGTTTGGACTGTGCGTTGATTGTCAGTCAGCTTCTTTTCTATTTAGATGTGGCGAAACTAGGGACACAGATAACATAATACTAGTACGAGGGGGTAAGCCGGTAGTACAAGTCTATGCCAGGCACATTAACAAATATTTTCAAGGAAATTAAGTAACGTAGGAACTTATTATACTTAACTCAAATAAGTAAGACGAATAAAAAAATCTAAATAAGCATTGGTTAAGTGCTTATTTTCACTACCAGCTTACCTCTTAGCTTCGCGACTTAGGTAGGTATTTATTTAATACTTTCAAGGCCCTTTATTCAATGTGATTGCTGTAAATATTTATTGCATCGTTGCTTTTGCATAAAATATTATAATACCTTTTACCCTATTCTTTTCAATCATGTCACCACCAAATGATAAAACGGAGGGGGAAAACGAACTGCAAGTAAGTATACTATTTATTGAAATAAAAGTAGGCAGTCTCATTAAATCTGGGAATTTTTACAATTTAGTATCGAAGTTTATTTAACGCCTGTCCTACGCTGATTTCATCGTTAGTTAACTGCAATCTCAGAATAAGTTCTTACTGCGAACGAAAAAAGATGTGGCTCAGGCTGGCTGAACAAATCTTCAAAATAGGTCACATTTAAGCAGGTCAATAGGCCACTATATGTGACGGCTAAACATCCTTACTTCAGAATTTGTGACGCTGCAGAGACGATTAGCCAGCTAGAAAAACGCTTTTTCGCTGGTCTCTCAATCTCGGCAACGGAAGTGATTTTGACAAGTGTTTGTATATCAACGGCCGTCACATATATTTGTGACAGCCATAGAGCTAAGTTTTGTGATACCTATAGCGGTTTAATAGAAGAATGCAAAAATCTGTGTCCAGCTAGCTTAAATTTACGTAGAAACAGTCTGGTTGGATACGTATGAATCTGAGTAACGGGACCGTTTTTTAATACGGTTTCTTTATTAGGTTTTAGTGACGCAATTTGTGACGGCAATAACGTTCAATTTATGGCGTCACATTTTAGTGATGGGGTCGGTAATGGTGTATTAGTGCACTATGAACTGAAATTGAAACTACTGTGAACTGAAATCATGAATCCCCCCCCCCCCTCATATGGTCATGTTTTATTGTCATTCATTTTATTTACGACTGGACGACAACTCTGCTATTGAGTGTATAGTATAAAAATGGTATACTGTATATGGCTATTTGATTGACAGTTGTGAAAAAGCACTTTTTTGTTTTTTTCACAACCAGTTGTGAAAACACACTTAGTACCTAGTGTCTTTTCTTAACCAGTTATGAAAACCTAGTTGTAAAAGTGGCCGAAAGGCAACGAAGTCGCCTCCCGTTGTCTGTCCCTATGTATGCTTAGATCTTAAAAAAAACTGCGCGACGATTTTGATGCGGTTTTTTGCAGATAGTGATTCTTGAGGAAGGTTTGTACGTATAATACATATATATAAGAGCAGAGAAACACTGTTATTAATGCAAAACAAGTTTGCCGGGTCAGCTACATGACTATAGACTATACCGTAAAAGAAACTTCACGTGTGCAAGGACTATCCTGGGGGGTCGGTTACAAAGTAGTGAGAGCCTTCTCTTATGTCCATTCCCAGTATCTAAATTAGTAATGTTTATCCCACCATTCAATGAAGGTTTCCATGACAATGAAGGTAGGTACTCGCATCGACCTATGAAGTTAATATTACAGGTGACAAATCCATTATATTTAATAACGCTGTGTGCAATGAAAAATTGATTTTGCTAGAGGGAAACATCATATTTGACTTCTTAGAACGAAGCGAGTTTATGCATGTTTTTTCATAATAAAACAAAACAACGTTACTTTTCAAACTTTATTCTTCGTCATTCCTATAGATTCACACTTGAAAATTCATACTTCACAAAACATTACAGAAACTATAAAGCAAGTATATAAATACCTGAGAATACTCGCTGAGACGATTTATTATCCAATATCGTGTTAACAATCGAAGTTGGAAGTTTCCTAAAAGCTACGCTAACATGTCCATTATTTTGTTTAAGTCTAAGTTAATATTGTGTGGCGATCGTTTTCTAAATTACTTGAAAAAATATTTCATTTTACAAAGCGTCACACGCTTAAAACTCTGTAGGTACAATAATTCTACTACATACATAAATTAAACTTAAAAATAGTAATTATGTTTAGTTTTATTGCTTTTATTCGTCGTTTGTGTATGTATCCTGCACTTGTATAGGGCTGTAATAAAACGACCGCTACACAATTCAAGTAAGGCAACAATTTTGCAGATCAACTTTACAAAAAAAGCCGTAGGAAATGAACAAAGTGTTGTATAAGACCTTTATACTATTGGAATATAATTACAGACTAATGCTAAGTCACCTCTGTGCAGTGAGTGAGCTGGGGTCGTCGACGTTGAGTGTAGTGGTAGAGGTCTTCTCTGGAAATGTTTCAAATACCTCATTTGAAGGCTTGCCCGACGACGTTTGCACACTGAAAAGCCCAGGAATCATGGTAGAAAGTAGACCTACATATAATTTGGAAGTTAGGCGACGTTAAAAACTATAAACAATTTAATTTCATTACTTTACTTTGAGAATTCTCTTTTTCGAGCTTTTAAAGTCACCGTTTCCATGGCAAGGGTTATTCAAAGACATTGTTGGTTCAGCAGCGAAATATTATACAAGTAAGATGTTATATGTATGAGAAATCAAACAATTACAGTCATACAATATTCCGCTGTCGATTCCAGAGGGTACCTGCAAACATATAGACGTGATATCCGCATCAATTGCTTTCAATTCGGTTCTCTCCGGTCTGCGACGTGTTGTGTACCTACTAGTAGCTTGTTTAATCATTATTCAGGAGTTTTATATAATGTATAGGATTTTAGATATTCAAAGTGTTATTTTCTATATTGATTGTCGGACAAATGAAGCATTCATTAAATGTAGCTGGTATTGTGTTAAGTCGCGTGATTTCTATTAAAATATTTACATTGCAAGAGGGAAATATCATGTTTCTGTTTTATTAATTCAATGTATCCCTAACAAATACCTGGCATCGCACGTGCGAACGCCGATCTCTGTGGCCATCTCGACTATAGACTTACAAATTATAGAGTCTGTGACAACATAAAAATTTGTAGAAATACCTCGAGTGTCGCGAACGAGTTACCACGATAATCGGCAAACTATAACGATCTTTCGTTGGCGTCCGTCAGGTACATAAATTAATACCAATCAAATACCTGCCATATCCGTTGGTGTGACGACTTTTATCGATACAACACAGTGCTATAATTGTTCACAATTAATTTTCAGAGAACAGAGCTATAATGTCGCTGCAAAATAACATGGCACTTTATTATTTGTCAATTTTTTTTTAGAGGGGAGCAGTAGAGGAGACGGGACAGGGTTACGGGTTTTAGATGGTTAGAAACAATCAAGTTGCTGTTGCACGTTGGTACAAATATGTAGAATTTACAAACGTGGCTTCGTTTGTAATAAAATATTAACAGTTAATTCGATATTAGAATACATTTGACAGCCTGTTCATATCCCTCTCTGGTTCTAAATGAGTGAGAGAGAACTAAGAAATTGCAGACTGTCAAGCTGTTGCAGTGTATTCATCAAATCAAAGCCACGTCTGTAAAGTAACTGTTACAGAACGTTTTGCAGAAATAGTGGAACGATGACGACTTACCTGAGAGGGTTGTTTATTGTGATACCTCAGAGCCTAGTGGCGGTCGCGAGAGCGCCGGCGACTGCGCTCGCGGTCGCGGGACGAACCTGCCACAAGGTAATATTTATTTATTATTTTACATACCCCATCTGCCATTACAGGTTACAGGTACAGCCTAATTCGACAGTTAGCTTACATTCTTATATGACATAGGGTAGGTAAATACAACATAAAAATATATTACATACTACTTAACTTATAACATAATACACACATCACTACTACGTACCCAACGTGCATATATAACATAAAAAATATTATTATCAACAGTTTACTTACGAACTAAAGACAATTAAATACCGTAACTAAATAACAAAATGACAATACGAATGAGGCTCATAAGATGGAGAAGTTGACACTAACCGTCAAAGAAATTCTCGTGTCGAAAATGTCTGTCCGTGTATTGAACTCGTATCTACTTAGATCATTTTTTAATGAAACGCGCACAGACATTATAACTCAATATTAGTATCTACTTAGTTCGGATGTTAAAGGCTGATCAAAGTTGTAAAAGATCAAATTCGTAGTATCCAGACTTGAGAAGCCTGCGATTTTCATAAGAATATACGATTACGAAATTTGAACTAAGAAGCTCTTGAACTTTAACCCTCTTACCAATAAACGCGCTGTCACTTGCGTAGAACATACAAAATATATTATAAATTATAAAATACACAGACCGGTATGTTTTCGGAATAATTATACCGCTATTATTATGGTAATGGCCTAACCGTACGTTCCGACGGGCCAAACAAGCAGGGACTACATATCCATGACGCTGATTATATTTCCTTTGTCACGAACAATTGACCAGAACACTAGACCAATGTCATGTGTTCTTGTTATTTGTTGGCCAGAGGAAACTTGGTGTTCCGGAGCGGTTTTATATGCATACTTTATAGATCTTTTTAGCTTTATTTCAAACAAGGTATTGATATTGTCTTGTCATCTTTATAAGTTTAGTATCGATTCGGTGTGTGTTTTGAAAAGCTTGTTTTTTTTTGCAATAAATTGCTTGTGATACTGTTCCTGTGGCATTTTCATTTGGCTTCTAGCCGTCTATAGGCTCTCAAGAGTTAGGTGGCCACAATACGATAAGAATGTTAGACATGTCAAATATGATTATTTAATTGCTTGTATGTCTCAAGTCTGCCAACCAAGCTGGTTTATTATACAGAATACGTAAAATATTCCGCATATGACTTACGTCGGTCCTTCCTGTGCCGCCGCTCCCGGTCGCGGTCCCGTTCACGGTCCCTATCGCGTTCCTTGTCCCGGTCCTTGTCACGGTCCTTGTCTCGCTCCTTGTCTCGTTCCTTGTCACGTTCCTTGTCACGATCCTTGTCTCGTTCCTTGTCCCGCTCCTTTTCTCGCTCCTTATCCTTTTCGCGATCCTCGTGACGGCTCCTGCGCAGGTACATAAAGATTCGATTAATAAATAATCCTCGTACAGTCAAGTGGTGCAGGAGCGGAATATTTCAGGCTTTTTTAAATACCAAAATAAATCTATTTGTCTATTTAGTGATGTGTCCCACAGGATAGCTATAAAAAGGGCCCCCTTTTTTAGGCTCTAAACTATCTGTATACCAATAGCCACGCCAAAACTCGATTAAATTTCATTGAATCTAGTTTTGGCGTGAAAGCGGGACAGACAGAGTCACTTTTACTTGTAATATTAGTATAGATTATTTTTTGTCACTTCTTTCTAGGGGGGGGCTGAGAAGGATCACAAAAGGCTGTCAAGTGTATTCTAAAATCTAATGAACTATAGTAGTAGTAGTATTGGTATCAAAAAGGTTTTTTTTTTAACTAACCGATGCCGATCCTTATCTCTATCCCTTTCACGATCCCTGTCGCTGCGCTCGCGATCTCTCCTGTCCGAGCCGAGGCCACCTCGCGACGACCTCTCTTTCTCCCTCTCTTCTCGGCGCCTCTTCTCCTTGTCTTGCAGCTCCTTGTCTCTCGCCTCAACCATCTCGCCGTATGCTTGACGGAGTTTGAAGTATCTGCAAGGTGTGAAATGTGGTTATGTTATTATTTACAATTGGTATAAACTTTTTAAGAATTCATAATGATCCAATAATTAATAGTAGTTTTCAATGAACATCTAGAAGAATGATTACATAAATTAATGATTATTGAATGAAGAAGATGTACAGATTTAAAAGAGGTGACAGAAATTTACCATGATCTCTGCCTACACTTCCGGGTAATGGGCATGTAAGTATGTACATATTGAAGGAGAATAAATTAGAAACCTTTAGCTATACCTAGAGTCCAGGAAACATAGAAAACAGTCCTACAGTAGTACTACTGGAGTAATACAAATTTTACTGTGAATATTGATTTGACGATATTATGTATTGACATAGTATTAAACAAAGTATCCTCCTGCTGTCTATCCATATGTATGGATATATTTGCATGCATAACATTACATAGTAGGGAAACACTTAGTATCGGGATTGCACTCGTGCAAATCCAGAGTGAGCTGCTAGTAAATAATAAATTATTTATCCTCAGTCTCATTAATCAAAACCTCACAAACTCAAAACACTACATGAATGTTGCGACTACCCATTGCTGATTGTTTAGCTAAGTTAACATACCCAACATGCTGTTTTCCAGAGAGATGATCATCAATCCTTTGTTGGGCATCACCAACAATGAGAAAGGCCCCACATACAGGGCACACCTCCATCTGCTTCTCTTGAGCAGCTGCCAGCTCCACCGTCATAGACCAATGGCTAGAAACAGATAAGAGGTGCTGACAATCCTTCTAACCATTATGTGGGGAATAAAATAGTTGTTGCTTAAGAATATGAACTCTACAGTAAATTTATCAAAATTTCTGTAAAATTCACAGAAATCACATTTCGACGCAGTTGCATGTGGTCATAAGTGGACACGAAACTTGCAACTGCGTCGAAATGACGAGTAAAATAACATAGGTAAGCTTGAGCTTGTCTTTGATTATATTCACATTTAATTACCTGGTGAACAATATTGAGTTAGTTTAGAAGTCCTTCTTGCAAAGGATGCAGAGGTGGATGGAAAAGGGATACCTTAATGAAATATTTATTGACCAAACCACATCTAATAAAAAATAGGACGTAAAAAGTACTAAATACAACCTGTTAAAAGATGTTCATATGTAGATGAAGCCAAAGAGGTGTGTCAGGATTGTTGTGTAATAAGTTAAAGTCTAGTCTCTGCCTACCCCATTTGGGAAACAGGGATTAAGTTATGTACATATGTGGACATTATGATGTCTTTGTAACATTGTCTTGTTTCTGAACTCACAATAATACACAGAAACACTATGTACATAACTGGAGCAAAAACACAAGTAAAATTAATTTAAGAATATTAATATTACACTTCAAAAATCTAATCAAACCTGTTTTCTTGTTGTTTCAACAGTGTTTCTTTCTCTTCTTTGAGTCTATCACAGAGTTTCATGAGACCCTGAGCTTGTTCAACATCACCGCGAGTGCCAGCTTCCTCTGCTTCTTGAACCAAAGATGTAATTTTTTCCGAGAGCATTTGGACCTGAAATTTTTTTTTTAAATAAGTAACATTTAATTCAGGGATGATGGGCTGATGAAGTCCGTGATCCAGAACAGAACTGAAGTAGGTACTTCCAATGAAAGCTTAAAATGGTAAGTATCTATTTACAGACTACTATTATGAAGCAAGAGGATAGTACCAAGACCATGTAGATGTAAGAGTAGATCAATATCAAGTCTCGTCACAAGTCTATTCATCATCATCATCATCAGCCCATATTTGTCCACAGATCACAGTGGTGTGCAATTGGAGAGGCCTATGTCCAGCACAAGTCTATTGATGAGTCCCAATAAGCATGACAGTCCAATGATATTTTTGAATCTGCATTCAGTGCAAACATAAGCCCTGCGGGCATTTTTTACCTGCTCCTGATTCTTCTCAGTTTGTGCCGGTGTCATTGGTGGTGCCTCAGGCTTTGAGTTCATCAACTCCAACCTTTGTTTTCCCTTTTCAATTTTACCTGTAAAATTACACAAGTTTATTACAAGTTGTCCAGGAGCCTAAACCCGCCCATCAAGAAGGATGCAACATAAAACATGTGCTGTGATTAGCTATCATGCTTAGTGTGATTTTGTGATTCAAAACATAGCAAACAGCATGTCTTGTCACTTCTTTCTTGAAATGCTGTCCAATAGGGCTGTATAGACTCTCCAAAGTCAACTAATTGTATGATTACAATAAATTAAAAATGTTTTGAATTACACTCACGCTCAACGTCATTGATCATATGACGACAAAACCGCAGGAACTCCTCGATATATTGAGATTTCTTATACGAGGACTCCGCTTTGTCAAATAACTCCTTGACTTCGTCATCGTGAACTTTATTACAGGCCCCGAGATCCGCTCTAGTGTTCACAAACAAGTCATGTGGGCAAAACTTTACCATGAAATATTTACAGTACTGAAAAGGAAATCGAAGTTTAAATTCAATGGTTCTCATCAAAATCACATATTAATAATAGTCTTTGTTCTTGAACTTACTTCAGGGTCCTCCCAGTTAGGTTTCTTTATTTTCTCATTAGGGTTGATGTTTCGGTGTCTGCCCATTAGCTCGTCCAACAACTGTGCAGCTGCTAATACCGCCATATTTGCACATTTAACAATCTAAATAATAGCACACCAAAACTAAGTAAAAACGGTAAATAATCCCAATGCTATCTACTTTGTAGCAACATTCGATCAATCAAAAACATTACAACATGAGTGCAGTGCAGTAGCGAGCAGCCATTTCGTTTACTTTTCTTACTTACTTTGCTGTCAGAATGGTACAGACATTGACAACTAAAAACGGAAGCTGAGACGAATGAGTGAGTGAATAGGACGTTACGTCAAAACGTAGGGAAGCGTTCATGTTAATTAAAATGATAAATATGACTGATGTTGACATAGCATAAAATATAAGTAATGACAAAACCGTCAATCATTTATCATATTGTTTACAGTTTTCTATCTTAGTTACATTTTGGTGTTTTTAATTTCATTCCAGTACGCATTAATTTAATTACGTACCCAGTAATTACTGAACTCTAAATAAACTAAGGCGATAATGGGTGCGTTGTTCGGTAAAAATAAAAAACCAGTGAGCCGAGTAACTGAGCAAGATAAGGCAGTATTACAGTTAAAACAACAAAGAGATAAGCTAAAACAGTATCAAAAGAAAATAGAGCAAAACCTAGAAAAGGATAGGCTGTTGGCCAAGAAATTGTTAGCGGAAGGTAAAAAAGACAGAGCGAAATTGTTGTTGAGAAAGAAGCTCTATCAAGAAAAATTACTTCAAAACACTGACTCTCAATTAGAGCAGTTGGAAACACTCACACATGACCTTGAGTTTGCTCAGATTGAAGTACAGGTAGGTCTAGTTTACTGTTTGACTACCTATATCAAATCCATCATCACTCATTTAGCTCTCCAAAAGTTGCAACTGTTAGTACAATAATACCTATGGATTCAGGAACATCAACCTGCCAATTAGACACAGTTACATTTTAAATTGTTATCATGGACTGGTGCTGCACTGCTGCCTGATGGGTTGCTCACCTAGATTCTATAGACGTTTAATGTTCTCAAATCAACAACTTCAAAACAGTGTAGTACAACACATTCACAAACAGAAAAGCTACTTATTATAATTTAGTGGGCTGATTATATGAAGCATGTATTTCAATACTGAATGGGTATAATGTTTTATCAAATACTGTATTTGGTAAGGGGTTATTGATTGCCGACTAGGACTTCTTCAGAGTTCTCTGAAGGTTGTTGTTTTTTTTTTGTAAACAGTTGTGTCAGTTTTCGTCTTCTCAAATAAGAGGGCATTGATTAATTTGTTGAAATCATATAACATGGGTATAAAAAACATACACAATGCAACATAGTCAACTAATAGTATAAAGAATGCTATTTTAAAGACTAATCAACATTAATATTGTATTATGAGGAACAAATTGTATTTATGTTTGTAATGTGTGAACTCAAAAACTACCAGATGGATTGATTCTGTCACTTACTATCCCTGGGTCATGTAGGCTATTTTATATCCCCAAATTCCTAAGGAGTAAAAAAAAATGTGACATGTACAGCTAGTGTGTTAAGAACCAAAATCTTTTAAACAGCTAAATACATAATACTTATTGTTGTTTTACAGGTCCTTGATGGCTTGAAGACTGGAAATGTTGCATTGAAGAAAGTACATGAAGTCCTAAGTATAGACGAAATTGAACAAATCTTGGATGAAACCAAGGAGGGTATTGAGAAACAGAGAGAAATTGATGCTGTGCTGTCTGGACAGCTGACAGAAGAAGATGAGGAAGCCGTGGAAGCAGAACTTGAAGCAATACTTGACATCAAAGATGAACTTCCAGAAGTTCCCAAAGACAAACTGCCAGAGCCAGAAGATGTAGAAGAAGAAGAAGAAAAACCACAAAAAGTCAAAGTCGCCCCAAAGAAAATTGCTGTTGAAGCATGATAATCATTGTGGCTGTAACAAAGTGTAAATAATATATTTTAAGTAAATAATACATACATAAATTAAAACCTACATCCTAACCATAATATATATTTACAATAACAGCCTTGTTCCTATTATTTTTACATATTTTTTTATGTCAGCTGACAGTAAATGGATACATAGAATTGAACATTTTTTTTATAGAATATAGGTTCTTCAAAAATTGTTTTGACCGGTTGGTTGATGGGTGATAAAGCAAGCTTATGTCAAACTTAGCAAATGATAAATTAAAGATATGACAAAAAAAGGATTATGTATCTGGCAAATTTAGGTCCTGTCCAATTAAGCATTGGACCAATTAAGGAAGTGACAAATGTCTGCAAAATTCTCAGGGCTCAGGGGTGACCAAAGAACTTCACTTACTGGCCACACTTGCACTATATGCACAGATACAGTTTAGTATCCATGGGTTCTCACTTTAGCACCATTGCTGTGCGAGATGCATCATGGGCCAGACACAATCCTGGCTACTGTGAGTCTTATGTCAACACGTTCATTGACAATTGACTTAAGACAATAGTAGTTTTATTATAGAAGTTGTGAAAAGTACTTGAAATCAGAGATCATGTATGAATGTAGACGAAAAGAAAAAAATGTCAGGACTGTGACAAATGGAGTCTCTGCCAGTGTGTAGCTAGTGTGCTAGTCTCTGCCTCTAGGAGACAGGCGTGAAGTGTATGTATGTATGTGAAGTCGACAGGCGGAATTTGTCGTCCCAAGGGCACCTACAGTCAGGGACTGCCAGGTCGTAATGTTTTTAAAATGGTTGACTAATTTTATAGCGTTTATGGCCTAGTGGTCTGGTGGTTACGTGTGCGCCTGCAATCGGGAGGTTGTGTGATCGAGAGTCGAGACCCTGGTGTACATGCACCCGTTGCCAATTGTTCTATTTTTCAGAGGAAACGTTTTTTCTAATTGGAAATCTCTTATGGATAATTGAATACCGAGTCGCCAGGGGAGACACTGGCTTATGTCGGACTCTCACCGACTAAACCCCTCCGATGGTCGTCGGCGGTGCGTGTCGGGTGACTCCGGGATCTCCTAAGAATGCACCGGTGTCACCCTCGCACTGCGTCCAACAAAACTCGCTTCAAATCCGGGGAACCCGTCCCGGTCCCCCGTTCCTTGCCACTCATCTGGGCGACAACACGCGACCACACCACGCTGCTGTTCCTCGACAGAGGCTGTTATTAGGATTGTCTGGGCCCCTGCCCGAACAACCAATAACCCCCAGTACCTACCCAGTATATTCACCTTTTACGACACGTACCTACCATTCCATAGACATATTCGTCGCCCAGCTGCCCTAGCAAGGGCGTCAAGAAAGACATGACATAGAACAAATAAGCGCTGCGATTGGCTACTATGTCACACATCATGCGACTTACCCTGTTTCAACCAATCGCAGTGCCTGATATGTCTTGTCATGTCTTTCTTGGAGCAATTTGCTAGGGGACCAGGTCTATGGTTCTGATATGTACGATACCTACGCAACACTCATACGATGAAGGAATACAACGTGATATGTAGTTAGTCAGGGACACGCCCATCACCACCCAAGCATACCGTGCCTCTCGGGCCTATCTTTTAATAAAGTCGAAACAGTCAGCTAGCCTTCAGCAGTCCTTGAGCTCACCCGGACTAATTACTGGTGGCCGATTTGATAAGTTATTATTTTGGAAAGTGGTAAATGGCTTCGTAAAGTTAGCAAGTATAATATGTAGCAGCCGTTCCTCTTGAGTAGGCGTTAAGCCCCGAAAATCGCCATAGTTCTAAACGTCGTCGCTCCAGGTGTACAGATATAACACAACAGCTGCATTGAAGGTAGGTAAAATAACTGTTTTGGATTTTCCCAGTACGCGGGCAATAGGTGCCTAGAGGAACAACGACTCCGGTTTTCTATATTTATGTGGAATAGTTAAAAATTATAATAATACCTATAGTTAGAATAGAATACACACACCAGACTTGCCTGCATGGCTTACTTGCCGTTGCATATTAGTTCTGAACATTAAAAAAAAATTAGCATTGACAGCTTGATTGATTTCACTTTGTTTTTGTTTACTGTACATTTTTCTGAAAGACGGGAACATTATTTAATTACTAAATTAAATACATAACATGAATAAAAAACAATGAAAATTCAAGCAGGTCTTATATAGATAAGTAGGTTGAAAAGTTGTTGTGAATCTCGTTTCAGTAAAATCTTGTTTTACTAGTTATCTTTATATTTTCTGCTAAACCATGACTTCAGACGATACAAATTCATCTGGAATGATTCAAGACAATGCGAAACTGCGAGAGAATTTTCTAAGAGCCATTGGAAATTTAATAGGTACGTATGAGTGTGAATTAATTAGCTTGAGTAATTATCTACTGTTTATTAAATGGAAGAATTGGTGCATGTTACCTAGAACATTTTAAAACCTAGCTTATCTTTCCTAAATCTGTTTTCAGGTGAAAAATGCTCAATTTTGACATACGAGCAATCATTTTTAAAGGCTACATTCTCAGGGTGGAAGCCAGATGGCTCTGAAGTACTTGTCACCGAGCTGATGACTCCAGCTAAAGTTCAAATTGATGCAGCATTACTGAGGTCTCCCGATGTGCTTTCTATTACATTTGACAGGCCCATAGCCTTACCATAGATATAATGGCTATATCTCACATTTAGGTAATAAATGTTTGCATTTGCATCAGTAACTCAGACTAAAAATGTATAAAATGAAATACTGATTTTCCCCCATACTTTTTTTTACAATTTACATGTCTAAAAACTTAGGAAACCTCATTCTTTGCAAAACCTAAGCAAATTGGTTGATCTTAACTTTCTGAGATAGTGTAAACTGGAAGTTTGATTTCATGAGTGATTTTAGTTGAAAATGGAAGTACTGAAGGTATTACATTCATTGCAATTATTATTCTAGTAGTGATTAGTATGAGTTGTGTTACAGTTCTTAGAATCTTTTTTTTTTTTTCTAAAAAGTCCATGTTATCTTGGTAATATCCTTGAACATATTGAAATCCCAGCCATTTTCATAAGGCTGCCATGCTCCGGCAGTTCTTAAGTTAGGGAATTACTAATTGTATTTATAGGTGAACTACTGTACTACAACTGACGACAAACATTGTTTTGCCAATATACATTAACAGTGTTTACCTCTTAAATTGTTATCTATTAAAGAAAACTTCTGAAAGTTTTAAAGATCTAAGCATACTTACAGTATAGTGTGAGGTGACTTTGTTTTTTAACTATGTATTAATACTGATTAGTGGTCGCCCTATGATCTCATCACTAATATAATGTTATTTCAGAAAAACTGTTAAACATAATATTTTCTAATAATATGCCTTATGAAATGTATGAGATAGCAAATTTTTCATGAATACTTATTGGTTTTTAATGTTGATAAGTTTAAAAATAATCACATAAAATTAAGTATATAAATAAATAAACAGGCAACATATTTTAATTTTTTATTAAACTTTGCAACTAAATAATCTTTAATTTTTGCTTAGTTTTATGTATTGCCTGTACTGGATTATACATTTACTGAAGTTGTTTTTTGCAAAAACTATTGACATACTTTGTACCTGCTTATCTACTTACTATAAAGTATGTCTCGTCTTCCATAGGTTGACCTATGGAGTTAGGTACTTCTAGATCATTTTTTAATGAAACGCGCACAGAAATTATAACTCAATATTGTTCACCGGGTGTAAAGGCGCGACCACGACGCATGCAACTGCGTCAAAACGTCGAGTAAAATAACAAAGGTAAGCTCGAGCTTGTCTTTGGTTTTATTCGCGCCTATACACCCGGTGAACAATATTAGGTACTTCTATATTGGTTGGTACTAGTTACACTACAATAGAAAATTCATTTTTTTTAAATGACTCTAGCACCGACATGGATTCTTAGCAATTCCGCCAATAATAGGAACATAGGCATAAGTAGATAAATGTCAACATTATAATGAATGTGATTGATGATTGAAAGTTGAAACCCGTGCTAAAATCTCAGGGCTACGAAATACATTAATGGCCACGTAGTACCTTCGCCATGTCGAGCAAGTAGGTACCTACTCTGTACCATTCGTTTCTCATAGCGATTCAGTTAGGACACTAAAGAATATGATCACTTGTTACGATTCATGCATATTAATGAAGTAAGACCAATCACGGCACAGCACCGCAGGCTGCGATTGGTGGACGTTGCCGAAAGCTAATTAATGGTTCTACACTTTGGTGGGTTTTCTTTTTGTAATGTTGTTTAATACTACGTTAGTAAGAGATTGTAGCAGTTTGTAATAGTCGTAAGTATTTTATAGGTAGGTAGTGCTAATACCCTTCGCTAAAGTGTTACTGACTTACAGTCGTCATGTATAGGTATATACTTAGAATAATGTGCAATAATTATTGACTCAGTGGCACTTCCACTGTATGAAATACGAAGAACTCTATGAGAGGCTGGAAAAGTATGAAAAACGAGGTCTGAATTTTTACCTACTGGTTGAACGTAGGTACTTATCTATTTATAACTACGATTATAAAGGTAAGAAATTAAAAAAAAACATCTTTTCTGCCTATTCCTTTTCTACACGACATGACAAACTAGACATGCCATGTTTAAAACTAGCTTGTGCGAGCGCTATACACATTTAAGTTCTGCTTACACTGGCGTGGTGAAGGCCTATTTTCCGTGCTGCGCATCTGTAGCTCGCTAGGTGTATATTGTGTAGGCGAGGCGGTAGTACTCTCGTATAGGCTTACCTGTTGCTGGATCGATCTCCGCCGGAGTACAGTTCAAGGACTTGGGTACAGTCGTTGGGAAACTAAGGGCGTATATAGAAAGAAAATAGATAACTAGATCTGATCTAAAATAAAATCAAAAGTTAATCTGTAAATACACCCTTACTAATAAAAAAAATACACTTCACGCCTTTTAATCCCAAAGTGGGGTAGGCAGAGGCACTTGCTTAATAAGCAAATGCCCACGGTTCACCTAGCGTATTTAACCCAAAGTGA
>SJJU01005009.1:0-10192 GCA_012932125.1 Conopomorpha cramerella
ACAGGCATGGGGAATTAAGTAGGAGACCAATCTAGAAGATTAGATTTGATTTAAATAAATTAGATTTTTTTTAGAGCTAAAAATGTTCTTGATCTTTAGACACTTTTGAAGTGTGTATAATCGTAAAGTTAGAAGTCTTTAAATGATTAGAAAATATTACCCACATAGGTTGAGCCACGCTAACTTTCTCTACGATTTCCCTTAGAGGTTCTAAGATCTGGTGGCTACACAAGCCAACAGATGACATGCTCCTAATGTTATTTTATCATTTAAACTGTGCCACTGTCGTAAAATATCACTTAACTTAATACAATGGCCCCACTGTGTACTAATAGACAAGTAGAGTTATACAAAATTATTCGTAGTGTGTTTAAAGATATTTCTGGATAGTGCAACAGGTCAAATATTTTTTGTTATTACTTGTATTAATTGGGGAGCGCCATAGGATAATGTTCTTTGAGTACTTTAAGTACCCTAACAGTGCATAGAAATTTCCTTGCAGTGCACACTGGTAACCTCTCCATACTAGGGTGCGTCATAAATAGTAAAAGTCTGTTTTATCGGTAAAAGTGATTTATATTTATGCAATACGTTAGAATATCGTACAAAGAAGCAAAATAAATACAAAAAACAATATTAATATTAAAATAAAACATTTAAAATTAAATAAAAATTTAAAAAATATAAAAAAAAATTAAAAAATATTTACATCTATGTACCTACATCAATCATGCATATAAAATAAAAAAATCCTATTTAGTTTTTATTTACTACCTCTAAAAATTACACAATTATCTTTAATTAAAATATTTTACACATTAATTTCACATTCTAACAAAAATAATTATTGCTACTTATTATTACTTACATTTAATCTATGAGTAAAGCTATCACGGGTTTCGGTAAAGCAGACCTATTTTTGGGGGGTAGCTTCCGCATCTCCGATGTCAATAAAAGTCTGTTTAAAAGATCAGTATTGGTGACACGCCTGCAAAATTTTCTTGCATGACGCAAGCGATATCCTATATTATCTCTGTTTATGCCTTCCGCAGCTTCTTCCGACAACTCTCCAATAGATATCAATGCAAGGTGTTCTATTATGTACCATGTATTAGTACCTTATGAACAGATGCTGGAAGTTTGTACCACGGATATTTGACTACAATGTCTTTGGCTACCTCTACAGAATATTCATGAAATTCCTTCACTTTGTAACCTGAAGCCAAAACCTGCAGAATTATAGCACATCGCTTTATCACATCTTCTGAAACTCCCGTTATTTCCGCAGAAACAGATGGACTGAGAAAAAAAACCCAAATTATTGAGGAAACTGCCCCTTCACTCGATTTAACATAATATTATGACGTAACAAATAAATTACTGTCATCGTCTTTGGTAGGTTCACTAAAAGACTGTTTATATTAACTTTGACCAGAAGTTCCGTCAAACCCCCACTACCTACTAAAACAAGGTTGGTAGATGAATCTTCAGGCAAAGACATCAAAACAGATTGTTGTGACTCTTAACAACCTAGAAGCTGTATGGTCTAATAAGGCTTGGAGTTCCACTTCAGCTTCCGATTCCGTGACAGTTATTTTTGAGGGACAAGGATAACTTTTCTTTTTTTCTGACACGACCCGATTATACGACGGAAACAAGTTATTACGCCATGCGCCATGAATTGTCAGGTCACATTCTTCGGTGTGTTTAAACCAGTCAGCGTGAACTTTCAGTAGGTAGTCTACTAGCCGTTCGGTTTTCCGTCTCCCAAAATTGTTTAAATTTTTTACACACGTATTTCACATGGTTGTCTAGAGATTTAACGTTTATATTTGCTCTTTGATCACCTGGCAATTCATCTACAAGGTCAACAAAACCCTTTGAAACGGTCTCCATATTTGTGGAAGTAGTTCCGTGGTACTTGTGCCAGATGTTGAAAATATGGGTTCGTGGAACTGAACAATGCAAATTTGTGCCTGAAAAGACCAAAACAAAACATTTTAAGAGGAAAAGGATTAAGTGGACCGCTTTTATAGAGTGGAAACAGGAATTTCATAAAACCAGTTTTTGATATACTTTCCTCCTCCGATACTAAAAAAATCATAACTTCAATTGGGGCAAAAAGGGGCAGTTGAAATTTTGACAGCTTTTAGTTAAAGATTAAAATAATGTAAAAACAAAAAAATTACAAAGGGCAGACGAGGGGAAACCATTTAAAACCTTTATGCAATACAAAATATAAGAAGAAAATTGTTGACACAGCTGTACTGTTTCTAATATCTGTAACAAATTCTAAATTATGTTTAACATAAAATAATTTAACATATTATAAAGTACATACCTTCAACTTGAATATCCATGTTTGAACAGGTAGCAACGGATCACTAATTTCCGGGAATTAACAATTGAACAAAGGGTGCGAACGAGCAATTTCCTAATGATGCGGTGAATTTCTCCAATGCACTCACTTCCGTTATCAAAACAGTAATGAAAGAATTGCATTTTGGTTGTCATATTTATACTTTTGAGTAGTCTGGTCATTAAGCTAGTTGATAACGAGCAGAAAGAGTGACAAAGAAGGAATGATTTTTTTCATTTATGTCGTATGGAGCATACCAGTGTGCGATGTTGTCCTTCACCGTACGAGCGTTGCGTTGCGTACATAGGGTCTGAAAAAGAGTCCCATTGGTACACGTCCAGTAGCCGGACTCGAACCCGGGACCTCCCGGTTACAAGTCAAGTATCCGACCAACTGGACCACAGACGCTCTTTTCTTTATGTCGTGAGTGTAACAAAAAGATGTAGCAATAACTCTATTATTAGGTCGAGTAGCCTAAATACTAAGGTAGGCAGTGTATTTTTGCCTATATGGTGTGCACGCCACTGATACCTAGTTACTGTATATTAGAAAAAATACGATTTGCTCTTACCCACCCGTTACGACCATCTTCTCGTGTGGATCAAACCTGAAACAACAAACAATTTACAATTTAATAAACAGCAAATATTAATTCATCATCTTCAGTAGTATACTACTTCAGTAGTAGGGCTGATGATGATGATGTAATTTGTAATCAGATAATAAAATACATATACGCAAACCGGACGCAAATTAGATAGGCCCGTTGGTGTAGTGGTCAGCATGTCTGCCTCTATTCCGTAGGGTCGTGGATTCGATTCCCACTGCCGACATGTATTAAGGTCCTGAGCTTTTAAGTACATGTTAGATATGTCTGGGTGTTTTATTTACATTAGAATATATTTAGAAGAAGAAAGAAGTGTATTTAAGTGAGCTTTAGCTACTAAACAGGGGATGAAAGCAATATGTGTGTTCTTGTAAAATATTTATATCTATTTATTTAAACCGCGAATACAGGGCGTCCCAAAATAGGCACGTCACACAGACACCGTAGGTAGATGGGACTTAGACGAATGGACCAAGCCTAACATGCCCATATAAAAGTATCACTGGTGTTGATATATAGCCAATTTTGCCTATTAATTATTATTTTGGGAGACCCTGTATATACGACCGAATATAAGCAATACAAACTCTTTCTCCAGCACGAAATTATGAACACAATAAATCTACAGATTTATTTCCAACAGGATCAATAGTACATATCAATAAACAATAAAATACTGTTATATTATTCTCGAGCTACGTTCGTAAAGAAAAACACTGTCTTAAATCTGAAACGAAATAAAAAACGCTACCAAAGGAATGTAGCAAATAACGCCCGCCCAGTGACGTGTCGGAATTCGCATATAAGAATTTCAGAAAAGGAAAAGAGTTTAGTTTATTATTCTAAGAAGCTGCATTTTTTTTTTATAAATTTAGTAAACATCCTTTCATGAACTTGGATTCGAAATACGTTGCCCATACAAGAATAAACATAAATTAAAAGGAAACCAATTCAAAAGCCAAACTAAAACGTCCGCTATAATTGGATTTAGAAAGATGTCACTTTATTCTTCGAAATATGCATAGCAAGCCCTTTCATTTGATACCCATATTGCAAGGTTGCATTAAAAATAATTAGTCCGCCATCTTGCAAGTGCCGCCATGTTGGATTTAGACAAAAAAAACAGCACATTATTATGCGAACGTGTACAGAAATGTTCAGTTGATAATATCGGCTTCAAAATTGATTTACTCGATTTGAGACGAACACAGAACCTACATACATAATCCTTACTAATATTATAAATCGTAAAGTGAGTTTTTTTGTTTGTTTGTTCCGCTTCCACGCCGTAACTACTGAACCGATTGCTTTGAAATTTTGCATACGTAAAGTTAGTCTCGGAAAGTTAGAAGTTTTATCCCGGAAAAAATTGATATTCCCGAGGGAAACTTAGATTTTTCCGTAGGAATGATAAGTTTTCTTATAGTTGTCTTATATACCTATATTTATAACCGAAGTCCACGCGGGCGAAGCCGCGGACGCAAAGCTAGTATTAAATAAACGATAAACTTGTAATAAAATAACTGCTGTTGACGGCTACGAGGCATAATATATCATAGAGCCAAGTGTGAAATATACGGGTACTATCGTGCCGTGAACCTCGTTAGGTGGTAAAGTTCCGTTTTTTGTTGAATATTGAACCTTATTACCATGTACTGCGTAACGTAAATGCAGTGGCATTACATACATTACTGGGATTTCGGTAGTATTAGCTGTTGTGAGTATCCACTTAGTGGCATTAGCAAATCTTGGGTTTGTGTGTTGTTCTTCATTCTGCAAACGAATGTTTGTATGCAAAGTTACTTACATTGAGAAAGATAGTTTTTTTTTTGCAGTATGCACTAGTACTTAAATATCAAAGTGGTCCTGAAGAAGAAATGCCATTAATATGGGTCATAGGTAGTATAGGTGGTGTAAAATGAAAGCAAATTCTGAATTCAGTAAAATAGACGCAAAATAATCCCGTATTTGGCACGTTTTACAACACAGCAATTTCCGTTCCGCAATGCAAAACCAAAATTTAAGTAATTGTTTACAAATTTACATTCCTTTTTTTTAATTTTTTTATACAAAAAAAAATACACTTCACGCTTTTTCCCAAAGCGGGGTAGGCACTTGCTAAAGGAAATACCCACGGTTCACCAAGCGTATTTAACCCATCGTGACAGGGGGTGAGCCCATCGCCGTTTTTATACAGTTTATACATACATATAAGTGGAGGTAACTTCGTAAAATTTTATACGAGTTAGGTACACACAATATACTCTTGTCCACCTCTAACACAAAATTTTAAACCTACCAAAAATTATTAACAAAACAGTGTGAGCGTCTGTGGTCCAGTTGAACGGATTCTTGACTTGTAACCGAGAGGTCGCGGGTTTGAGTTGGCTCCTCGACGTGTACCAATGGCACTCTTTTTCAAAGCCACAGAGAATGCAACGCACGAACGGTGAAGGACAACATTGTGATGAAACCCGCACACCACAACGTGTATGAATATTAAAACGGCGCGATGGGCTCACCCCCTGTCACGTTGGGTTAAAATACGCTTGGTGGAACCGTGGGCACTTGCTTAGCAAGTGTCTCTGCCGACCCCGGTTCGGGATTAAAAATCAATTAAAGCACAAAGACACAACAACAGAGCGAAGAAAAAACAAGAAACTTTTAAAAACAATATTTTTGTATACACAGTTTTAATTTCCCGAGATCCAACGATACCGAGACTGTGTAAACACAAAGTCTATTAGAAAAAAAAAGTATAACAAGTAAAATACATCGTGCGGGCAATAACATCCTATTTCCCGTCCAATTATGAGGCGAGACCAACATCCAACCTAGCTATTAACACAAAAGAGGACCGTCTCACTCCATCAAAGGAAATAATTAGCGAAACGTTACGGCGAGTACACAGAGCGACTCATCAGACCCGAGAACTCGGGGAAATTACATTATACCGTGACAAATTACATATTCTTCCACCCAGGAGACGCTGACACCTGGACCTAGGCGGATACATGCCGACTGAAGGTATCGCTTCCTTGCGAAGATCCTAAATCAAAGGCATTTATTGAAAATTTGGTAAATTATTAAGTAAAGTACTTAAATGCAGTCATGTGACCTTGTTATATATATAAAACATATATAAAAAGAAAAGCTGACTGACTGACATATCAACGCACAGCCCAAACGGTTAAACGTAGACACTCGAAATTTGGAACGGGCGTAGCTTGGGTACCGTAGGGGTGCACTAAGGAATTCCCGAATTTCTCACGGGAACGGGAATTAACGGGAACGAATTAACACTTTGTATGAAAAATCTAAACCGCTCAAATTAGACGCTAACGCGCCACGTGGACGAAGTTGCGGGCAAAAGCTAGTCAACCTATAAGGAAAACCTAAGCAGATACTTAGCCTAAAATTAAATTACAAAGATATCGTAAAACAAAAATGTGTGCGTGTACTAGTGAACACACGTAAGAAGTAAAACTTCTTTATGGCCTTATTTTTCGCAAAATGATCTACATGCAACTTTCCAGAAATTGGTTAAATAAAGTTAAATTAGATAAAGTTTAAACAAAAGGATTTTACTATCATAGACATGAATACAAATAATACAATTATTTCACTTTAACTTTTATACATTGACCGATAGTTACATTCAGAAACTGAGGTTAACCTTAAATATCTTAAATTTAAAAAAAGATGGCGCGTAACGGAAAAAATGTGACGCGTAACCGAAAAATGTGATGGTATTTTTTTTCCAACGCCGATAAAGAAGTATCACTTCAAAAACTTAAGGATTTTTAACTAAAAAAAATCTTCATCGCATTACTACCGTATCCGGCCCTCGAAAATCTGAATACCCTCCTGGATAAAAACACAAAACCACCACATTTATAAATAATTTATAGATGCAAACGTGAAAATTGCCGCGCTTGTTCAGGAGTGGTCTCTATCATACCAGGTAATGTGCCAGTAATATTTTCGTTAATACTTGTGTATGTAATGCGGGGAAAAGAATATTTTTCAACTTCATAAAAAAATAGACAATTTTCTGCCTCCTGGAGCCTGGCACGTGGCCCACGTACTGTACCATTCTCACAGATCTGGTTCTGTTTTCTTTTTTGTTCTTTTCGTATTTTTACTTATTATATGCAATTTTATTATTTTTTCTCTTGTTGTGTTGCTTTTATCAATTTATGTTCTTGTTTAGTGCTTTAGCTCTTAAGTTAGCGAATAAATATAGATACATACATACATTTTCGCCAATGTGAAAGTTACGATCCCAACAACGTTTCTAGGACAATTGCTCAAAAGGACCCCTTTTACGCCCTGTATATACTACAGGGCCTGAAACAGAGGCGAAAACTTAGAGAATTGACATTTTCAGTTATCGCTATTCAAATCCTAGCAGTGTTCAGTCGTTCAAAATAGATTTAAAAAAGGGTATCTACTAACAAAATTGTTTACTCACGCAACGGACATTCCTTTCTTTTCAAAACGCTCTTCACTGAAATTTACTGTCATCACGAAAACATCGTAACATTGCGGTTAGATTAATTGTTGCATTATTATTATTCGTTCCGAATAAACCGTACTTTGAAATATCCGGACCGGGAAATATCCGGACCGGATACTGACTTAAAGATGTCGAACTGATGTACACTAGAAGTTTATGCTAGTGTTACAGGTCACACCCTGTACTCAGTATTGTTCTTCCACCATAGGGTTCCGGGAAGAAGAAACCCCGGCAATGTTACCGGCAGTTTATCCCATTTCGTAGAAAATACGGCATAAAATATAATAAATAATATATACCTATGTGTTATACCGAAGTACTCGTATATTGTAAAGTATTATTGTAAAGTTTCAGTGAAATCCGCTCTGTATTTTTTTTCGTGGAAGAGTAATAATGATGCATTCAGTGCATTCAAAATTTCGTGTTTGTAATATTAATAGTATTATATATGACAATAGGGCAGATACCGCTATTCAATAAATAATTTAACAACGTTATTTTTGCATATGGTTTTCACCTGCAATTAGTCGTAGATTTTAATATATTTATCTTTATCAATTTAAGCAAGCATACATTTAACCCCTGTTAATGATCAAAATAAATAAATAAACCAACCAATCTTATCCAATAAAATCTGCATGCTATGAAAAGGTAAGTACGATCGAAGCCAATTGTCTTAATGTAGCTAGCTCAAATGCAGTTAAAACAGTTTATGGCTTCAAAGTGACAGCAAGTATTCCCGTACAACATTTAAATCACGTGCAACATTTCAGTGTGTGCCTCAACAGATGTAGAGACTTGTCACCACCACCCTCTCTCTCGGGCAAAGCGCAGTTTTGCAGCGCACAGCAACAAATTGACATGTAAATTCGTTACCGCGAAAGTGTCGCCCAAGTACCTACAGTGACGGGGAAAACTAAAGCAAACTTTGCCATTACAATGTGAGCCGTATTACCTATGTAAGTAGGTACTTACATTACTTAGAGGTACTGAGGGTTAACACTCTAAGCTCGGTTTGTCTAATGCTGTAGATAGGATGCGAAGAGGTGCTCTAAAAAGCTTTCGCTAGAAATACAGAGAGCTGTGCTCAAAGCAGATTCTGTGTCCACGTGATTCAAGCTTTATAGCACTGCAGTGCATTTAAAACACTACTGTTTGAAGATAGATAATAAACTTATTGATTTTGACATACTAATAATAAATATAAGTTTGAAACGGTTATTATAGCGCGAAAATTAACCAAAGATAAGCAACTATAAATATACATATAAATAACATCCAGACGCACACAAATTCCTCAGCCTATCACTAATGCATTATGTGAGCGTCGAGAATTCAACCCGCGACCGACGTCCTAGAGGCAGATGCCCTGATCACTAGTCCATACTGGTCGTCAACTACTATTAAAAAAAAAACGAAATTAAATGTTTAAATAAGTACGATATAATTACAGCCAGGTTAAACCGATATGTTATGAGTAATATCGTACCGGAACCGGAAGAAGGCTAAGCAAGGGGTTCCACGGATCGATTCAATTAATTACAAGGCACCATGAACGAAACGCACAAAAAGGAGCAGAAATTTTAACAGAGAAGTTTGGAAATTTCATATCTCCGAGTTGTGAGGTATCATAATATTCATGAAATGGAAATGAGAAGAACACGTCGATTACAACCCCATTTTCAGCTTTCTACTTTGTGGAACAGCCGTTATAGTAGCCGCTTCTAACTTAATTAAGTATAATCTCTTCAAGTTAATAGGAGTTCGAGTTTTTTTTTATCACAATGAACAAGCGTTTGACCACCATCCTGCCTGATGTTAAACAGCGATGTTGTCTACGATGGAGCACACTTGTTCATTAGGTACCTGTTCACCCGCGGTATTTATTCCAAAAAAATGTATATTTGGTAAACAATGAAAATCGAGGAAACCTGCTTAAAAAAGGCAACCATTTCTACGTACTTTCTGCAATATTGTACGTAAAAAGACTCCGACCTGAATTTCTATTCTTAAAATGTCTATTCTTACTGTTACTTTTCAATTCCCAGTCATTATGTTCATTTTTACGAAAACTTAACGTTTCTAAGAAAATTGCTCGAGATCGCATTTTAAGTCATAATCATAATAATTTATTGCGTTCATGTGTTACAAATATGGTCTACAAATTAAAAATACTGAAGTATCAACACGAAACCCTGTAAGGGCACAGCAACATACACTTAACTTAGTTACTCCAAATTAAGTACATTATCATTGAAATGTAGTTAATAATGATTCAACAATAATTCCTGACCCCTAAAATACGTAGGCACGCAGGTCCGGTAGTGAAAAATAAGCACTTAACCAATGCTTATTTAGATTTTTTAAATTTGTTTTACTTATTTGAGCTACTTAATGTCCTTGAAAATATTTGTTAATGTGCCTGGCATAGGCTTGTCTTGTACTACCGGCTTACCCCCTAGCTTCGCCACTAGTAGGCACATTAAACCAATAACAACCCAGTCACAGAACATAAGCTATGACGCATGACTCACCCCTACATTTGAATATTAATGAGCTTATACGACGACCGCAATGGCGGGCTGCGCTGAGGCTCCTTTCTGACGGAAGTGCGGTCAGTGATCTGCGAACCGCATTGCTTCCTGTCGCGCCGATATGACGTATTAAGCCAAGGGATTTAGGCTTTGGCCCATACACTTGAGCATCG
>SJJU01005018.1:0-12609 GCA_012932125.1 Conopomorpha cramerella
CAGTGCCCGGTTAATTAGCTTAATTTCGTTGTGGTGATGTTTGCAAAACGGAGACAATGTTGATTCTGTACTTGCGATGGATTTGATTTTAATCGGTTCAAACGATCTGAAGCGCTGATAGGTGTTTCATGGATGTGGAAGGTTCCGAGGTGGTGTGGAGAGGCAGTTCTGGAGACAGGATGTTGGCTGACGAGGGGAAGACGAGGGCCACGGACTTCTCGATCGCGGCGATCATGGCCCGGGGCGCCGGCGAGCCGCGCAGCCCCGGCGCGCGCTTCTCGCCGCACGCAGGTACACATTGCATATAGGCCTATACATTTATTTACTTTACACATTAAATAAATTCATTGTAATTCCATAAACTTTATTTCGTACGTTGTAATCTCTTTTTTGTAATTGAAAAAGATTTTGGCGTTGTTGTTTCAAGTATAATTACAATTTTCCGCCAATTAATTTAACTAGCCGTCTATATAATAAAATAGTTAAACAATTAGGTGCCTACTTATATGTTTGTGTAATTATCATTGGTAAAATATCAAATTGTTAAAGATATCTGTTACCTATTTTAATATGTAGGTACATTAATTAATAAAACTATACGTAGATAAAAAAAATAGCACCTAACCATTAAAATCGTATAGTTATCATTAAAATATATTATTATATCCCACATAGGTAATCCAATCATAGGTATGCAATACCGAAGAGTTACTTCACAAATAAATTATGATAATAAACATTTCTGTTGAGGCTTTTTTTTATTATACCTACTCTTCATTGCACACTGAAGGTATATTACAAATTATGTAAAATTAACAATGTAATATTGCAAAACGCGACCTTATCGCTCTGAGTGGTTTCTTCCAGAGACCCTAAAATTTGGGTAAAACATGTCATTAGTAGGCAAGGTAAACATTGATTTTATATACATATATCTACATCATTAAAATTTATTGAAAGCAAATGGCTTGTCAAATATGATTCCCACATTATTATAATGGTAATGTGTATTTTCTATTATTTACGCGACGCAAGAAAATACTTAAATACATAATACAATACATTGGGTACGTACACAACACACTTATAAAAAAAAAACAATATTAAACTCAACTCGTGGTAGGCAGAGGCACATGCAGTCAAATGCCTATCCACACAACCTATCGTTGTATCATACCCATTTTGGTATGTTGTTTAGTGGTGAATAGTGCATGCATTATTTATTTGCAAGAAATATAACTGACTTTTCAGAATTTAGTTCTGACGTTCAGAGGGCGTTGAGCCAATACGTGTGGTTTTGAGACCGATTGCAGTCTTATATGAAAGAGTCTTCTAGAGCCCACTTAGGTATCATACACATGACCTTACCTCTGCTTCTCAGCCTCACAATGTTTCCCTTCAATTGTGTTAGAAAACCGCACACTAAGGGCCTTACTAATAATGGCGGAATTGCTATTTCGCTGATATACAAAGCTCAACTTAACTTGTCAGTTGTATGCCAAATACGGAATAACCAGTTCAAGTAGACCTGTAATAACCGTTGTATAAGTGAGAACACGTTTATTGGTAAGGGGGTAAATGTTTTGTAAACCCTATAGCGGTAGTTGATTTGTAAACACTGGCCGAGGTATTTATAAAGTTAATACATAGAGCCGAGTCCGCTACACTTTCGTAGTTGCATCGCTCTAGCATCGTAGTGGAAAACGATATACATCGCTGTTTTACTACGGATGGCAGTGAAATGAAAGTAAAGAAATCAGCAATGCAAGTCATCTGCCCTTACGATGCCAGAGCGATGCAACTACCGAAGTGTAGTAAACTTAGTAGGCCCCAGGGCTACTGCACTTTTAATGAAGATTTCAATAGCCGGTCAAATCTACGTCAAGTATATACAAACAATCTAAGTTTCCATGATCAATTGAAACTGGAAATCATTTGCGGAAGCCCTCGTCCAGCAGTGGATGTCATGTGGCTGATGATGATGAGGAATCTAAGTTGACACATGGAAGGAAATATGTTGACTAACTAGTTGACAGTTAGTGAACATTTTAACTTTTTATGAAAATGGCGGTGGTGGAAGAAAATCGGGAAGGGAAATTCTACCTCCTACATAACTGTATACCTATAAACAGTAAGAATTTTGAATGAGGTACTTAAAACAAATTTATAGTTAATTTCGCTAGCAGTCAAGACAATCTAGTTTGTGCCAATCAAGCAAGTTTTGAGAAAAACATTGGGTTTTGATCGAAGGTGTAGGGCCGGAATTAGATAAATATAGTACCTATGTGAATTTATTGACTGTGTGAATTATTTATTACGGAAATAAAAACTATTTTTTTTATACAGAAAACCATACCTGTAATAATTAAAGATTAAAAATATACTAACTTTTTCGACCACCATAGACACACGGAAAACAATCTTCCGTCCGTCCAGTACCCACCTTTGTGGTCTCCAAGGCCTGGACGACATACGTACCATGATGTGTGCGAATTCCTCTTTCCCGGCGGAAACCGAACCATCATCAGTCTGTATTACTGTTGTCCATTTTGGGAACGTTGGAATAGTTTGCTTGGTTACCTTGGAACTAACCGGATGTCTAGATTTTTCTTCATAAAGAATACACTTGACGCCTTTTAATAATTATTTCATGTCTCTTAAAAATTTGTAACGACATCAATGCGATGTTGCTTACCTAACAGTCCTTGTTTTAATATTAGTTTTTTACTACGTTTCGACGATTTAAACAGATTACCTATTTCAATATTTTCTATAATGGCAAAATAAAGCACATCTATTCATTTTCAACGCAGTAATTTTTTTGCGTCACGCATTCGTATCGTAGTTTTGTGTACAAGCCCTAAACAGAGACTTTCGATTTCCATTTGCTACAGTCCTAGATTACCTCTTTTACTTCTTCCATGTTCATTAAAACATTCGTCTGTTTCGGTTGCTCATTATTTTGCCTTAGCGCAGCAAGTCGCTGATGACTAATGACTAATATCCGACTTGATTTTCCTCTTCCGATAATATCAGTAGATATTAAATTATTTATTTTCATTATTTAATTTTATCCATACTCTATACTATCCATTTGTTTTAATATACGAAGAACCCCTGAACTTGAATACAATAAATAATTCTAGTTCTGAAACCAAAAAAGCATAAAGAATGCATTCTTCTTTCCTTGTTTCATTCGACACAGCCTTCTCGAACAACGTCCCTAAATCGATAATGCACTACACATACTTCTCAAAGATAGCATTTCTACTGAAATTGTTCTACTTTCATGTCTTTTCCGACATATCAGTAGATATGTCGAAGAATAGTAATTCTTTTACTTTAGGTTTTTGCTCGAGGCCGAATCTTTTTAAATATTTTTGACTTCTAGATGGTAAATATTTTTCTTTTTAATCATTGTCCTTATGTGTGTGTGTGCGCGTGTGTGTGTGCATGGGTGTAAGGATAAAGCCAATATATTATGTCTCTCTCTCTCACTTTCTTTCAACATCAGCTACACATTAATTGCCATAACACTCAAAATAAAAGCCTTCTTTATTTGAATCTTACATAAGAACTATATGTACAACTCCCGGCCAGTTCCAGTCAGTTAATCTGAAATAATGAACGTCTTTTGCTGTGTAAATGATTATCTTGGCAGTTTATTCTCACCTGCCTACTAAGTACTTGCCCGTTTCGGTACCGAATCAAAAGAGTTGGTACCGCGTCTAATTAGTAACAGTTGACTTATATTATGTATATACATTATGTTAAACAATAGTCGGCATCTTTTGAGGAAACTTAGAAATGCGTTCCGTATGTAAGTTTAATTGTTTTAATTTTGAATATTTTTGAGTTGTGAACGCAGGCTGAAGTGAATAGGACACCTAATTCTGCTTTGTTCTATTCGTACCCCATTAAAAAGTTATACTGTATAAAGTTTATGTGTACAGGTTAATTTAAACCGCGTTTTATCTTATTTAAACAAACTCTTTTTAATTCCTTAATCATATAAATCACTGTGAACAATGTACCTTCAACAAGTACCCAGTGTTGAAGGTACCTTGTATCTTCCATATACCTTCCATATACCCATATATAATGTTTATTCCTTTTCTTAGCTAATGTACGTAATGTACCGTACCTTGTCTAACGTCTTAGGGTTAAGTTACGCAATTAGGTGGATGAAATTATAAGATGAAGATATGGATCTTGAATTAATATCGAATTGACATTGTATAGAGCATTGCCTGGTCTCACTCTATAGCTGTTTTTTTGTCTTGTGGAAGCCAGATAGAGATATAGGTAAACAATTTAACAGAGAGCCGGGGCATGGTGGAGAAGAGAGCCGTCAGGGACAGTGATAGCTATGCGTAAAAAAATTAAGTATTGATACACATGAGAGTATTATGAATAAATATACCTCATCATCAGCCACACGACGTTCACGCCAGCGAGTGCCTCTCCCAATGATTCCCATAATAATTTGGGTGGGAAATGCTAATCGCCACGCTTGGCGGGCGGGTTGGCGATCGCAGTGGTGTTGTGGTTTACATCACAGAGAACGCTGCTGCCCGTCCTCTGGAGAGTTCCTTCCGCCTCGCACAGACCCCCCGCGACGGGAAATGTTGGGCTGGGGTGTAGTCACTCAGACATTCGCCGTCACCACACGGTTATAATACACCTCACAATTACTTAATGCTTTTAACAACAGTTCACAAAATATTACTTAGAAGCAGGCCCTCGGGCTCTCTGTTAATTTGTTTACCTCTGCTCTTGTGTTATGAAAGAGTACTGATTTCTTTTTAAGGAATAATATGATTTATGCTTCTAGGTAACAGGTTATAAATTTGCAATTCACAGGTCAGTTCTTTAGTTTGTATTAGTCAGGCTAGATCACGATACTAGGGAACTGGGATTAAACGTGCCTCATTTTTAATTTTCCACTGGCCTCGCAGTTAATTAATTTAATTTAATTATCTTGATCGACAGGAAATTATCCTTACGTGGGAAATAGATAATGGGTTCATCAATTAAAAACACTGGAACACTACAAAAAGAAATGAAAATTAAAGAAATACGGACAGAGTTTGATTACTTAATATGTACCTACATATTAAGTAATCATATTCAGTTATTTCACAAAGTTCAGTGAAGGAAGGATTATTGGACAAACCATTATAAAATTCAATTACTAAAAAAAAGAAAACTAATTATAGTTTGATTAGTTACCTATATGCACATATTATTATATCCAGTTATTTCACAAAGTTCAGTGTTGTAAGGATTATTAGACAAGCCATTATTATATTAAATTATATTAATTTAAAAAAAAGTTCTGCGCCTGACAACTTAATTTGCGCATATTAATAGTAATAGCGGACGTGAACGATCTAGAGCATTCGTTGGTATTGATTTTAATAATTACGCAATAATTGCAAATATATTAGGCCAAGACTTAGTTAAACCACGTTTTATAGTATAATAATTTGTAAAGGCTGTCAATCATCTGGGAGCGTTTTTATAAGTACTTTTTTGAAATAACTAATATCCAACTAATAAGAAACTGTATGGAAGAACGTTACTGAAATTGAAAAAAAAAACCGCGAAGTGTTTAATTCTATAATTTTATTCTATGAGTAGAAAAAAGAAAATTTTAATTTACTACGTAGATTTTTTGCTGTGTACTGATCTGGATATACAGATATTTCTGGGGTGGTAACGGGTGGCGAAAAATATGAAGAAATGGGAGGACAAGGTCAAGCAGAGGGTCATAGAAGTAAGCTAATAAAAACAGTTTTATTATTAAGTTAGGTTCAAACTTTACCGGAGTGATGGACTATTGACATCAATTTTATTGTATGTTGTAAGTAAACGTTATAGGTTGGCTATCTTATTTTAATGTTTATATTTTAAGACTTACTTACGTATTCTAATAACGAATTTACTGCGACAAAGCAAAACTACCTATCAGGTGTTTCGCTCTGTCATTACTGTCAATCTCAATGTGATATTCCAGTATTTATCAACCATTGGATGCTACGAATCCGCAAAGGATAATATTTTTATTAATTTTGCAGTCTACTGTTGCAAAAGTTGTTCATTATAATGGCGTACCTATGTGGCCGTGAATTAGAAAACAGTGTATATACAGTGTGATTAAAAGGTGTTCAGAGAGTTAACTTCATCGTTACACTTCGTGATCCAAACCACCAATCACACCAATGACCAAACCTTCCCAGGCTCAGTATCCCGGCAGAGCTCCCCGGAGTCGCTGAGCTCGGCGTCCAGCTGCCGCAGCGGCTGCCGCTCCCCCCTGCCCGACGAAGACGTGGAAGTGGACGTGGAACAGTGCTCCGATGGTGAGGGGGCAGCCTCTGATCACGCGCCGGTATCTCCTGCGCCTTCCTCAGGTAAGTTGACGGACACTTGAGAACTTTAGAGAGCTCTATTATATTATGCTGGTTTAACTGGTCCATGTCCAAGTGGCAGGTTAAGGGTAGAAGGGGGTCATCCGCTGCAGGGTGAAGACCTAGCTGATGGACGTAGCTGAGACGAAGTTACTAGGTTTTTACGGGTCTTACAGAGATATTTCTCGTAGTTTCGTTCCCATAGGGCTCAAGCCCACGAGAGCTATGTAAGTCCGGTCTGTACGGTGCTTGGATTCATAGTGTCCCATACAAGAAGAACCGGACGTAGAACTTGTTTGACACCGTACTTAGCTCCGGCGAAAAAACACTCGTGGGCATGAGGATCCTACAATACTTCCTAAGCCCTTTTCCATGTCTATCCTATAATGCAGTTGGGGTTAACTGGAATACATTTTCTGTTTCTGTGTATTCTCTGAGTTGTCTTAGTTTTCTTTTCCGTATCCTCAGTCTTGATGAGATGAGATAACTCACTATCTTTGGTCCTTCTCGCTTTGAGTTCGATAACTCTTCGCTGATTTTGTCCATATATTTCTATTTTTTAACACTATGGACAAGCGTACTTATAAAAAACGGCGAAGTTTTAATAAATAGTACACAAAAAGATTGGAGCCTATAACAGCGATAATATGCTTACATGTCCTAACCTTACTAATGAAATATGGGGAAATATAAGCCAAACTTTGACTTTTCATAGTGAACGCCTTAGTATGTTAAGAGAAATGCAGTTAACTTTTAAATACTTACTGAAATTATGTGTGATAATAATCTAACAAACAATTAACGAAGCAGAAATTTTGATAAAACTACTTAATTACAGTGGGTTTTACGAATAATGGAGAAATGATTAATTTATTTCGGTGTGTTTGTTGTAGAAAATTACTTTTTGTGTTTTTTTTCTCGTTGGCAAATGAGAAACCTTAATGTCACAAAATGGTTTTAAAGAAAAAAGGATCGACTTCAACAAATGCCAATCGTCCCTACGATTTTTAAAGTTCAACTAGATTTATTTGGTCTGAGATCATTACACCCTGAAATTCTTGTTCCTGTAACAATCTTTGAAATATCATCTTTAAAAAAAAAAAGAATCATCAAAATCGGTTCATAAACGACGAATGCGTAGTCTTACGTTACAATCAATGAGTGAGCAAGCAATCATCCCCTGTTTTATTACCTTAGGATTCTTTGGAATATTTTTTCCAAGCTGATATGCGACCAATTCACTAGAAAAAGAATCGGACTACTCAAAGTTATGCGTCGAATTCAGTATCTCCTCCATTTTTTCGTCGGTCAAAAAGCAAACTATGCGGGTGATATCACTGTGCGTACTTTAAGTCTTAGAGATATTAAACTACTACTGTATTGCTGATAAATTAACCTTATAAGACATTTTATCCTCCACGTGATTGTACTTACACAGAACCATAATTACATTTGCCATACATTAATATCAATATAAAAACTAGATTAGATTTTTTCCAAAGCACCATGTTACAAACTTTCACGAACACAATGCTCTTTCACATAATAAAGGTTATAGTTATTGGCAGCTAATTGGAATGTGTGATTGAACAGTTGTATGGTACAGTCGAGTACACGGTACGAAACAATGTAATCTGAGCCATCGTTAGTCTTACTTACTTCCGTATTGTAGTTCAGAATTTCTGCCTATCCCATCTAAATAGAGATTCAGTACCACCTTATACTTACTCAATCCAACATAATTTGGTCTATACAATGAAATAAAATTGTCAAGAAAGAAGTTCAACGCATAATTTTCCTTCATATTGACATGATGGAAAATCTAAGTAATAACCTCTTTATCGGGTAGGACCTACTCGCACATTGTGTCTAGAATCGACTTTTTCCTACTATGTACTGTATAATAAGATGTTGTATCTATGTCAAAGTTAATTATCTAATGATAAGTTCTTGGCTTGTGGAGTAATTTTAAATGACTTTGCAGCCGGAGGTGATATTAGCGTATCGTACAAATAAACGCATATTATAGCCCGTTTAATTGATATTTATTTGCCTACCTACTATAGTTGTTGAAAGGTGTGAAGACTTCCATTCGGAAGAGTTCGGATGTATACTAGGTGTACCAATGAGTTTACATACCCTTAAACGCTACGTCATATCAACGTCATGAAGAAGGCCTAATCCCGTAACTTCAACACTTTCAATATGAAGCCAGTTATACCCCTCGAATTATTAATAATAGCTAACTCTGCCTTAACCAATTGGATATGTTCCTATTGTAATCTAGGAAAATAGAGGCCATACACGTCTAACGTGTAGGTAGATGTAGAGTCACAAGTACAATCGTTTCCCACAGAACTTGGCGAGCGAGACACCCCGTCCCCCGCGCGGCCGCTGCCCCCCGCCACCTCCTGCAACTGCGAGGAGCTGCTGGCCGTGGACTGTCAGCTCGAGACCAAGGAGCTCTGGGATAAGTTCCACGACCTGGGTACTGAAATGATCATCACCAAGACTGGCAGGTAAGAAGAAATTGTTTTATATTTGAATTTCGAAATGATTCTTTTTTAGAGTGGATCATCATCTTCTCGGATTGAGTAGTACTTCAGGAAAGTGATTAATTATTAACAGGAACGGTTATTTCATCCCTTTAATTTCTCGGATCATTACGGCTAATGCAATCTTTCAACTCGAGAAAATTGTATTCGGAACCAAAATTAATTCACTCGGTGCCGGCTCTGTGGGCCGAGTTTGCGAAATTCATCAGCGAAAGTGGCCAATTCCGGCATAATTACTCGACGGGCCCCGCCGTTCTTCAACCCTTTAACGAGATGAATTAAAAGTACATTTTTTTCGTAATGCTCGGCAATAAATTTAGAAAGCCCCAAAGACAACAAACAAGCAAGGGGGAGTTGGATCTTTTTTGTAGTCACACGGAATTTTATCTAAATAATTGCGTATTCGTTGGCGGGGCCGGTGAGCGGAAAATTGGCATTGTGTGGGGAAGCCATCCCCTCGGCGCGTCTCCGCCACGTCTCCGCCGCGCCGCGCCCGCCCGGAGGCGTTGCGGGATGACAGGATCGCGTTACTCTTACCATTGTCGTCATTTCCAAATTGTTGAAACCGTGCCAATCTTGACAGCGACTTCTTGAGAGAGAGGCATATTTCGTCATATATTCTTTTAGTACGGCCGTTCTCGCGCCAAGTCTAGTTAGTAGTATTTTCTCGAGCGATTCAGAACATTTTCGACTCACTTTACGTAAAAAAGTGTAGTGTAGGTATATTTTGTCATCCAAGCTTCTTTGTGTTTCAAATAAATGCACAGCCAACATGCAATTTTTTTTATTATACTCGTGTTCACTCTATAGAGATATTATTAATTTAAGTCAATAACTTATTTTTTAAGCATTTCATTAGCGTGCTCGTTATGAGATTTTTAATGTGCATATCTTTGCACACCACGTCACAGTTTGAGAGCGTTTAACAAAACACTGTCTCTACAAGGAGCTGAATAAATTTCCGATAAGCTTCGCTTTGAGAGGAAAAATCTAACAAATGAGTGTCAAGACAAATTGGACGCGTATCAATGAGGGGATCTGGGAAATTGTTCCGTCATATGGTATGTGCCGGAGGGCCTGTCCCCTGCAGTGGGGCGACGTGCAGTTATTCTAAATCACTGTGTCTAATCGCGTCGTTACTCGTCCGCTGAGAATACCTCCCCACCCTTTGACAGTTCTTCCATTCCAACTTGACATCTTGATTGGAGGTAATGGAAATCGTTACAGTTTTTTTTATACAGTTTATTTATGCCTTTAGAGGCACTGTAGACAAATTACAGGTTTATAAAGTGACGTAGACGCTAGAACCGTGGTCACAACGGAGTTTTTTTTTATAGGTAACAAAATATTTTACAACCACTACATTTTATGCTGCACCTTGACTTCTAATGTAAAATATCTGTCTTTTTATTGGCGATTTAGCTAACAGAAATTTTAAAACACTAAAAAATTTATATACGTAAAACATAACCTGCCTTCATGTCTATTCTCTAAAGGAAGAAAAATCACTTCAAATGGCTCGCACCTACAGTAAAAACGTTAATAAACATGAGTTGAGAACCTTGTAACAAGTTATTGAGTTGCTAACCTGAGCATTCCCACCGGAATATTGGTTGTTTGAATATTAAAACAAATCGCTTCGTAATTACAAGTACCTTTTGGCTATAAAAATATTCTCAAGATCATTACGCATCGGCATTTATTTACAATAAAATGCAAAAAAAGGAAAAACAAACGGCATTCCACCAATAGCAGTTAAATGCGTTAGTGCTCATTTTTATGACAATCTTAATATGAAAACATAAAGTGGGCCTTATCTCCGGACGTCCCGTAATTTGCTTATCTTGTTTATTTTTTATTGCACACCCAATCCTTTGGCCCGAAGCGCCCGGGAACCGAGCTGGGGTCCTCCCGGCTCCCGGCTCCCGACATCACATTATCATAATATTGTGATCGATATTGCTCTACTTTGCCCGATGAGAGCCAAATATCTAGTCCTCCGCGTGTGTGTTTAGACGTAACAAAAATATTTTTGGTTGTAAGTTTTTTTACACCACATAAAATAATATTTTTCTGTCGATAATTTTATTTTTATCTTTACCTAGTGAACTTGTCCTCCAATATTTATACTTTTGTTGTTTAATAACGTTAAGGTCCCTATGTCGTCATCCTTGCTCCCAATATTTTTTTATTGATCAGTAACATTGATTTACAAGCAGAAGCTTTACAGCCTTCTGGACTTTGTTGGGCTTTAACCGACCAACGATTTATCGCCCGTCCGACGGGGCCACTTAAAGTGGTTATAATACATTCTAAAGTGAGCTTTCAGTTCCTTGAAACTTCATATAGCTTAAGGTTCGTAATGTCGTAAGTAGTTTTCAATGGGACAATGACTTGACTCGTCTGAATATTTTGGAGAATGTTAAGTCATAAAGAGGCAAATCTCGAGCGTTCCTGTTAACAACGTCATCTCCGTCCCCATATCTCAAGGTGCAGCCAATTTGAGGACGATTTACAAGGGTACCTGCCAAAACTCACTCACATATAAGAAACCAACAAATCTCATACAGAGTTTAGCTTAAATGTGCCGTGGAATAACTCTCGAATACACTGTTGCTATGTCAATTTCAATCTATTTTTTTTATTAATCACAGCTGACGTCACAATGGCAGAAAAATATTATTTTTAAAGGCACTTTCAGCCTGACATATCTGTGACGTTTATTTTACTTACCAAAACTTTGACTCTGATAATCGCACATCTCCTATAATCTTATGTTTCTCTATAGGAGAGTAACAAACACGTTTTGTTTTAAAAAAAGAAAGAAACCATGAAAGGTATGTTACTGTACACGGGTTCGTGTAATCGTTCATTAATATCTTGACATTACGGACGCACGTGACTCGCCTTAGAATATTCTGCATGCATCTGCAGCATATTTTTTTTAAATGAAAATTTTGCACATCATATGATTAAGTATAAAAATGCGGTTTAGCGAAGCTCGACGTTGCGTTGTTGTGATGCGTGCTTTACTTGTACAAAAAACATGAAGGAAACCGGACCAGTTTCGTATGAAAAAACTGTTTAACTCCGTGTGTCTTAATAGGTACCTCGCATAATGGACAGCTTAAGTTACACATCATTTTCAAAGCGTGCGTGTAGATATAGTAACCTCGCATCATTACAATGCATTAATTATTGGTAGGCACATGGTCGCTTTCGTCCGTATGTTCCTGTACCTTATAATTTTACCGCAAAATGTGATTAAACATTAATGTGAACTAATTTATTAAACTATTATAAAATGTTTTGTATTGCTTATTAACAAGACTGTATGTACAGTTGCGGACACGGAAGGTTGATTCGAAGCAGTCCTCCCAATTGATCTTTTAAAATTTTGCTGGTTATAGGTGAGGCCGAAAGTCGTAACATGGCACAGCAAGATTCGTGTCTACACGATTTCGTAACTTTAGGGCGACACCACGTGATTGTGAGTGTTATCTAATTACGTTATTCGTCATTAAAACGTTTTATTATAATTACATATTGCAGTAGAGTTTCTGGGACTTAAACAGGCCTACAGTACTCAAGATATAGAAATGTGTAAAAAAGTTTATGTGATAATGTTTCATCATCTTCATCAG